>UELV01176592.1:961-61099 GCA_900490015.1 Megastigmus stigmatizans | reverse complement strand
AGAGAGAGAGAGAGATGACGAAGTGTATACATATATATATATATATATAGCCCGGGAGTCTCTGGGTGCCCTCTTGCTTGCTGGCTTATTTGCATGGATATTTGGCCTTCTTCCCTCTCTCCAATCCTCCTCCCTCGCTGGTCGTTTTATACCCCTCCCCCTCCCCCTCCGCGTATACGTCGCAGAAGCTTCCGCAGCCGCCGCAAGCCTCAAGTCACGCGGGCGCTGGCGCGGTGGCCGCCTCTCTTTAAGTAAGCCGCTGTGCAGACAAGAAGCGAGCGAGCTAAAGCAAGGGAGAGAGAGTGAGTGAGAGAGAGAGAGAGAGAGAGGAAGAGATAGAGCGAGAGGGAAAATTGAGCCTGTGGGGGCCAAAGTTGCCCATTTGCCGAGCGAACCGCACCGCCCGCAGCCTCCTGCATCACGATTCGGTCAGATTCGAATTCCCTATGAATACGCCGCCGACTGCCAGCTCCCGTCGTCGACGTCTGCCTCGACGTCTCTCTCTCTCTCTCTCTCTCTCTCTGACCCATCACCCGGATACCCTTTTATCAATCTTCGCCCCGTTCGAGCTACCTCGCGCTACCCTCACCTACTCTTTCTCCTTCCTCTATCTCCCTTTCTCTCTCTCTCTCTCTCTCTCTCTCTGCGTCTCGCTCTCCTTCCTCTATCAGTTTACTCTCGACGCGCCTCGACGACGACGACGACGGTGCGACGACAGAGGCAGAGAGAACGAAAGAGCCAAGGGCTGCCAAGCGCCCAAGCACCCGAGCAATAAAGCTCGAGCCCGGTAATGTGGGTCCCTATTGAAATCTGTAAAAAGCCCCGACGCGGCGATATCTATCCGAGATTAGATGCGCCTTTTAAGGATTCGCTCGACGAGCGCACTTTCTTTTTTCTCTCCCCCGCACAGCCGAAGCAGCTCTTCTTGCTCTGCCTGGGTTAGCTACTGTGGCCCGCCGCTTCGCTGACAACCGACTGACCCCCGATAATTACAGCGCCGCTGCTTCGGGCTTCTTTTTTGCCTTTCTTCCGCACCTACACGCGCGCCCAGCTTCTAAAGTACTTTCAGATGTCTTCGGTACACGTGCAGCCTGAGTTTGTTTCGTCATCCTGCACGACATCGATGTCGTCAAAGTGTTGGCATTGTCGGCCGAGTGATAGTTCTCATCTGGTTTTGCTTGGACTGCATTTAACTATGTGCTTAACATTATAATAACGAATATTAAGACGACTCAGCCAATTCAATTTCACCCTTATTACTAGACATGTACGAATACCATTTATTCTTGTTCGCTTTGGTAAGCTTTTTCAACTATTATGATTGAACATCAACGTTGTTTAAATGAAGACTTTGATACGCGCATACCTGCATGTATTTAACTTCTATTTTATACACACTGCAGATATTAGCGTTCGTTTAGTTATTTATTTGCCGTGCGCTTAAAATTCCTTTTTATTAATTACGCTGTAGTAATTAAATATTTTGTACACAGATTATTAAATATTTTTCTTTTTAATTATTTTTATATTTCCTGCGAAATAATTTTTTAAATTAAAAGCTTTGATCAAAAATGTGTAAAATGTGAAATGAAAATAAATACCTTCCTTTATTCAACGAAAAGTACTTTTATACAGTGCACGAAATTACTTATTTTCATTTTCTCTTCAGATTTAAAATAATATCTTGTTTATAAAGATTAATGCTTTAATAAATTATTATTCTGTATATTATATAATTCGCTATATTATTATGTGCTAATAGTAATAGTAATATATAATCAAATAGAATCTATATATCTATAAGCAAAAAGGTTAATTGATTGACTATTCTGAATCAAGTAACTCTACTGTTAGTCTACATAGACATGATTATTATTGACGAAACGGACGAGTACCGACTGCGTTCTATCAACTAATTACACGTCTATCAATTCGAGATCAATCAATAATCTATTGTGTATTTGTCATTAAGGGTTCAAAATAACATAGTAAAGCCTGCCAATATTACATAGGTTGAATGTATCCAAACTTCAGAAGCCAATTAAAAATGTCGATACTTTTCGTTTTATATACTGTTGAAAATGTTTTGTCTTAAATTTTGATTAAAATTATAAGTGATACTGTATAATGAAAGAATATAGATAATTGCAGCAATCAATTATTTAATATTATCGTTAAAGTATTTAATAATCAGTGACGAATTAAGTAATAAACTATCTGTTCATTTCTATTGAAAAATGTTGGCGTTTAATTTTAATAAATGGCATCCGAGCGAGAAATGTGTACTTTATACGCTGATACGAGAAAAATAAATAAAATGAATAGGTATTGAAATTTGAATATCGTGTCATTTGTTCTCACACATACCACACAAATACGAAATTCTTTTTTCACAAATAGTCAAATTTTTTTCTAATTGTCGCCTCAGTGGAAAAAGAGCGTATCCCAACGTATTTGGACAAAAAAAAAGTATCACAATTTTTTAAGACCGTTTTTACGTTTATAGTACAGTAACGCAAAAAATAAAATTATAAATAAATTCATAAATATTCAGGTTGTTTGCCCTTTTTCTGACTTCAATACCTGTTTCCGGATGTCACAAGAATGATTAAACCAATTGTTCTCGCTGTGTGCGGTCTCTGCCACTTTTTACGCGCAAAACATCAAAGCCTAACCACAAGTTTCTCTGCACATTGCGACGAAATAACTATAGCGTATCCTTATTCTGCTCCGAAAATTACTCGCTCGCTCGGATATAGGATTCCCTTTTTTATTTATTATTTCTAGAAAAATTATTTATTACTTTAACCATTTGAGTTTCTTGAATAATCGAAACTAATTGAGTAAAAAAAAAATACAAAATTATCAACTAAATCTAACATATCAAACAACTTGAAATAACATATAGAATTAACAATATGTTTATTAGCATTTTATCTTTGTAATTGTATATATTGAATAACAATATCAATGCCATCAAAAGTTGATGCACCATTAATAACTTTTATTTTCATTCAATTGATTTTTCAAGCAGATATCAATATTTATTTAAATTTGTATCTTTTTTAAATAAAAGCTTAGCAATAAACGTGATATAAATTCTACTTTTTGTAATAAATGTAGTTTGAAACGAACGATAAAAGTGTACGTTAGTGAAAGTCAACGTTTACAACGATAAAAACAACTCACACGTAATTGCTCGCAATAGCCCCGCTCTGTCGTTAATCGCCAAACACATATATCGTTCGAGTTTCACGGTATTGTAGCGATCTAGCAAGTAGACTGTAGCAAGTCATCAGCTGTTGAGTGCAGAGTGATCCACGTTATTCAACGATTTTATAGCTGCTAAAAATATGTTAAAGATATATATTCGTTAGAGAAAAGTTATAAAAGAAGTGAATTTTTTGTCTTGGCAAATGTGTGTAAAATATGTAGTAAAATAGTTTTACTGCATAATTGGAGATTGAATTTGAGTTGCTATTCAGATTCAAAACATATATTTAAGGTTATTCATACATTAACATTTTGAACATAATTTAATTGATTATATAACCTAATATATACCGAAACGTAAATTAATTCAATTATGTAACATTAATATTATCGCCAGCAATCCATCAATATAATTATTCCACATTAAAAATTATTTGATCTGCCTTTTTCATACGATAGTTTACATTAAAACATGAGAAAATTTGTCAATGACATATCTAGAAATATCTGGAATGAATCAAGAAAAGAATAAATAGAAATAAGTGGTAACGGTCAGGATTCAGTCATCCAAGTCATTTCTCAATGCAATATCTTAATTACTTTTCACACTCAGTATTCAGTCGAAACATATAACTATCATAACTTATAATTGTATTACCCCAAAATCTACTACATCGCGTACAAGTTATTTTTTTTATCAACCTCGAGGCAACTATTTCTAGAAAGTCTACGAAAAATGTATACAAGTAATAAGAGCACGCTATAGCACAAGCAGTGCTATATATATATACATGGGAGTAGCGCAACGATTCGCAGAAAATGTGCAGCGTAAGCGCAATTCCAATACGTATACGCTCGTGAAACTGTAGAATTCGCTTAAATCTCTGGAACGGGGAAAAAATTCACGATATCTATAAGTACAAGCCGATAAGTAGAAGTAGCTCTCGGGGTATTTGGCGCGGTCGTGGCCATAGTTGTATCGTTCTGTTTTCATGCGCCTGCATGCAAGATCTCTGGGGGTAAAAGGCGAGTAGCCCTCGGTTTCGCGGTCGACGATCTCCGCTCAAAGGCACGTGCATTGGCCGAAACACGCCTCTCCTCACTTTTGGCCCTTTTGCCGAATCGCAAGCAACGGTTGCGAACGGCGCGTGGGAGAAGGTGCAAGTGTGTGGCAGTAGGGGTTGAGGCGTAGGAGGGTAGGAGGCGGTGGCGGCAGCAGAGAGAAGCGAGTGGCCAAAGGAACCTGCTCCGAGCGCACGATTTATAGTTATTGTGTGGAAAGCGCGCGCGGCGAGCAGCTACCGAGAGCAATATTCCATATCTGGAGGCATTCCTCTGCACTTTTACGGTCGTTTCATTGCGGCGCGGCTCTCGTAAAATCGCGCTGCAATCCGAGGAAGCGAGGACTGGAACGGACGACGCGGAACTTAAAAAAGCCCCAGTCCCCCTCTCCCCCCCGACGAACGTAAATCAGTCTCAGTGCGCGCGCGCCTTAGCATGGGACTTTATCAAATGCTCTCCGCTATATTGTGTATTTTTTTTTTTTTTTTTACTGACTTGCAAGCAAGTTTCCCCGGTCGTATTTGTGTAAAGTGTGCCGTGGCAAGCGGGCGCTACTTTTATACGCTTTTCTACTTCTTATGCTTTTGAATAATGATGCCTTACATCAAGTCAAATATTGTCTTACGCTCGTATACACTATGCCTGTGTTACTATACGCCAACTGTCGTCTCCTACTTACTCTGACGCTGCTGCTGCTGCTGCTGCTGCTAAAGCTATTTCCGTCTATTTCCGTGCGCACTGTGTACCAGTTATTTGGCATTAAGTTTTATGATGCACAATCACTTTTCTTTACCGCTGCTTATACATACTAGCTATATGATCTATCTACTCGTGCATGTATTTTTTTGTAACAGATTTCGCGAAAATATTTCAATTGGCAAAACTAAAATTATACGGATTCATAATGTGTGCACACGCGGTGATTAAGAAAAGAACAGTAGCGAATCGATAATTTTCATTAAAAAGAGGAATTTACTTACTTTGGATAGTCTGCATCTGCATCTGTGCACGTGTAGCTTGTATGTTTAATAGGACGCAGTCAATCATGCGTTCCGCGAGCGCGCACTCACGTTATTATTTAAACACCGCGCCAACTTTGAGAAATGTTTATTAACATGAATTATTTGCTCCGCGGATAAGCAAGATTGCTTGCATCAATTATGGTGTGCTAATGCAGAAAATTGCGCTATGGTTAAAGTGTTGTGATTGCGGTCGATATTTAATACCAGGAACGTTCGGAAATCATATTATCCTGAAATCGCGGAATTGCTAATATATAGTTTACTTAGAGCTAATGGGAGTCAAATAGAAAGTCACTGCGGACTTTTCATATTTATTTTTCATAAATATTTTATTGCTTTAATCTTTCCATTAAGAGCTGCGTTAAAATTGCTGTCGCATATGCAATTAATTGAATTTCTGTATGGATATTTTGCTAAAATTTTTGAAATAAGAAAATCTGCATAAAAATATGAATAATTTATTTCTATTAAAAAATTGCGCATTATAGGCTCTCGTTCCACTCCAAGTGATACCATATTACACCGCTATGGCTTTAAATGACTTCGCTTATGTCAAAAACTGATTTTTTTATTACTGTAGAGGGAGGAACCCTCCAAGAGACGATCGCATTAGCTTTGAATCTTGCATTATACTTTCAAAATAAAATTACGATATGCTAACATGCAAATGCTTCAATACATTTGAATTTTCATAGTCCTAAAATTAAAGTAAAATGAAGGTCTCTATATTCTTGTGAACGAATGGCAAAGGTTTATTGACTGTTTAATAGTAAATTCAAATCATGTATTAGCAGTTTTGAAATAGATATCATTAATGTCAATTTGCTCAAGATTCAATATGATTATTACTATGAGCGATATCGCCATTCATGTTAGTGTACATCAGATGTCCCGTATCATAATGCTTGTATACTATAACTTATTTAGACACCGATTGATTTTACTCATACACTTAAAATAAGTGTATGAGTAAAATCCATATAGATATCCTCCTTTCAATCTAATTGGATAAAATTTCTTTTACGGACACTAAAAAAGAATAACATATCGGTAATTAATATTCACATGGGTATTGTGTATTTAAAAGATGAAAGAACACCCGAGAGAAAATCGTAAATTTTTTGCACCGTCACACTTGTTCCGCGCAGTAAAAAAAATATAGGAAATTTATCAATGCGCGAGTTATTGTACAGTATCAGAAATCTGTTATCAATCGTTCGGTAAAAGGCTCTACAAAACACTGCATCCTAATGCACCGTAGCGATTCGATACATAACTGCGAAGCATTGGTTTCCGCGATAGTGAGAGAATCATATTTGACAGTAATAAATTCAGAAGCGCCCGGTGCGGTGCGCGGCATACTGATACCGTTATACATACATATGTACGTATACATACGCGCGATGTGTACACGAGGCTCGGAGTGGCAAAAAAGGCCGCACCAATTACAATGGTGCTTTGATTCCTCAAAGTGTTTTCAATTTCAACTGAAATATTGTGCGCTGTTGATAATCAGACTGATGCGAAGGGGAATTATTCCATAAATCATTTATACGTAAATAATATGGATAAGTGAAAGGTTTAAATTGTATACCTTTTCCCGGTAGAATTAAATGGAAAGTTTAATAGCAGTTATATTTGTATGAGAAAAATTCATAAAGCGATTTTTGCTCGTGAACGTAGCAATTTATTTTAAATACAAAGGATAATCGGTTTTGCAAAATGTTACTGATAATTATTATCCAACATGTTTTTATATGAAAAGTTTTTAAAATGCTGCATCAGTTGAATGATATCAAGTTATACGAGGTATACATATATTCATTTGAATATTTAAAATCATTACATATAAAGGCCTATATGGATTACTTAAAAAACGCGAAGCTCGAATGATTGAAAGTGGCACATCTGAATAAACGATCAAACAAAAGTACAATTTCCCAAAGTTTATAGTCCAGAGGGAAAAAATCAATGGCCTAAAATACTTGCTCGCTGCTCCATAAGTATTCATAAAAAAATGTTCGCGCGCCGGAGGATTTTTTCGTTGGGCGCAAGAAAAAAGCGCCCACGCAAACTGGCGTTGGTGGAATAATTGCGCGTCAGGGCCGGACGCCGACGTGTGCGCGGCTGAAAAGGCAGATGCGATCGATCGGATTAGACATTATTGGCTATCGGGACTCGCGCTGGGTATCAATGACAATGGGCTTCCTCTCTCTCTCTCTCTCTCTCTCTCTGTCTCTCTCGCTCGGTAAACCGCCTGATCAGGACGAACGGATACATGATTTATACTAACAATCGAAGCGCCTACTCTGCCGGTCCCCTCGGAAACTCATGCCACGCTGAGATCCTGCTCAACGCCACATAATCCAACGCGGGAGAGAGAGAGAGAGAGAGAGAACGAGAAGTTGAGCTTTGCGGACTGATATACAGGTAGAACTCGCGCGAGTCTGTGTGTGTGTGTGCGAGAGGAATAGAGGGACGTCAGTTTCAAACAGAGAACTGCTGACAAATTTGTGGCTGCGGACTGCGATTTTGAAAAGCGCTTTATCATCATTTTATACGGACTCAGGACTTCGCTACTTTTTTTTAGATTAAATTCGACACGCGCTTGCCTGCTGCTGCTGCTGCTTAGAAGCCAAAAATATATACGTGTTTTCTTGCGCGAAATTTTGCGTGCATCTGGAAAAAAAAACAGATTTTGTATGTACAACATCGCGGCCGATCCTTATTTAATGGTATAGTTCGTGCGTTGAATGTTTAAATGCTTTAACTGAAATCTTGGAATCTATAATATGGAATAATGTTGAAATAAGAGCAAACCTGAACTTCAAGAAAATTTAACAAGTTGTGCTGGATGTTTACTTTATGCCTTTATTCTACGAAAAATGAATTCACTTCTTGCATTTTTATGTACCAGTCCCTTAGAAAATTTAATATTAGCCTGTATAATATAACGCTTACGATCCCGAGCAAGATTACATTATACATTGTTTTATTTTCTTTCTCCTTTTTCAAATTGAATGTTTTGAATTAATAAACGTAAAAACAGTGATCGCGACTGGGCAGACTTGTTTAAAAATTCAACTATTTATTTTATACCGATGATATTGCGTAAATTTGTAATTGAATAAACAAATTTCATGCGGTGTGCTTAAATAATATTTGAGTTAAGCCAGCACATTTTATACGCGCCCAATGTCCCCCTCTTTAATATAAATTTAAAGCTCATGCCGAAAATGGGTTTTAGATGCGCGATACGTGCCACACATTTATATTTATATGCTCGTATAAATAGTCACATAAATTTAAAAAATATATCGATTATCCAAGTCAGATGAGCATTAAAGGGGAAAAAAAATTGTTTAAGAAGCGCTTTCTTACACCGAATGTAGAGCACTTTTTGATGATTGAGTAAATCTTTGAATGATTGGTCTCTGGCTTTTATCCACAAAATAATATTTATATTATGAATCTTTTTTTTGGTCTGATACTCATACTTATGTCAAAAAATTTTGTTTGTTTTAGGTAAGTGAACCTCTTCAATATCAATTTAATGCGATAGAAAATTGTCAGAGGATTGGTAAGTTTGAGTTTAGTGTACTTACAAGTAAGAAAAATAAAAATTGATTTCGCGCACGAATTCGTACAAACATACCTACACTAACTGTATTTTTAGTATAATGGAATTTTTTCTCTTTATAGATTATGCGTGTCATTGTCAAAAAATATATTTGATTACCTAAGTAATTAATATTTAAAATGAAATGTATATATTTAAAATGAAATATAATATTACCATTTTCGATGTAGAAATATTTATACATTTTGTAATATTGTAGAAATTAGTTTCAATGCCATTGTCAATAACTTTTAGACCTATAAATCGCGTAGGAAAATAAACGAAATAGATTTGAAATCAGCGAACTCTAAAATACTTTTGCTTATAGAACTAATGCAAAGGAGAAAAAAATTTCATCAAACAAGTCGTATTAGTCGGATAGTGGTGTAAAAATGAGATTTTTATTTTGAAATGTTCTTTCCCATTATTCGCTAGTTATTTTCTTTGCGGCATACTAGAGCAGTCGAAGCTCTGCTCTCTCTCTCTCTCTCTCCCTTTCTGTGTAGGTCGACAATGTGACGAGGTATTTAACTTTGACGCGAACACAAATTTAACGCGAGAGCGGCTGCAAATTGCACGTTAAGGTAACGGCGCGTATCGTAATCTACGACGAAAGGACACTGCCGGTTTCAGGCACAATCGCTTCGATAATGTCCCGTGGCAGTGCAAGCGTGCGTCTCCTCCTCCTCTCGATCCCGCCCCAAGATTCGATTGCATTCTACGTACAAGAGAAACTTTAACCTCGAGCGCTGCCGCGTACACGCATCCGCCAAGTATTGGAAGGGAAAAAACAGGTCACGCGCGCACTCCACTATATGCGCGCTCCTTATACTGCAGCCTGCATAGCTTCTATGAAAATTTTATTTCTACTTATATTATTCGTTTCGCGCGCGAGCGCGCGGCTTTAATACATCGCGTATAGATTTTATCTCTCATCATTTTGCGCATATATACGCCAGCAAAGGATCTATAAGTTCTTTCATTTTTTTCTGGGAGCTAACTTCTTGAGTACACACTTGCGAAACTCTGATATTTTACAATATGACGAGCTGTTGATTACTTTTTATATTTAAATGAAATGCACGCCTTTTAGACTTTTCACGATCTGTTTTTATTGCAAGGGTTTCCTTTCTAAACTTTTAATTTTCAATTTCATGGAAGAATTTCTTGTAAGGTTGGAACCAATAAATTAAATTATATATTATCGAATAATTTTTTTTATTAATCTTGACAAGTTTGTCTATACTATACAGAGATTTCTTGTTTATCCGCAGTAACAATTAGTTTAATACCGATATATAATTGATTCATTATTTTATGAATCGTGAGATTTAATAAAGTCGGTTAAAAACCTTTGATGCAAAGCGATATTATAATATTGGTCGGAAAACAATGCGGTTGGTTATTTTAATCAAATACTTTGAGGAATGAATAGCATTAAATTAATCAACTGTGAATATCGTGTTATAATATGGTATTAACATTTTAAAATTATTTGCTTTCATATATTTGACATATTGGGGAATAAACTTTTTTACCTTATTTTATGTGCAAGATACAACTCCGAGCAAAATATCGAGTTTAGTGAAGCTTACCCAACTGGGTCACTTTTTGTGCGGATTTAGAGCCATATCAATTTTTTCATTGTCACTTTAAAAGGAATTTTATTAAAATATCTAGTTATTTATGAACTAGGAAAGCTTTTATAATGTTATTTATTTGCATTATCCAAATTAACATTTAGACGAAAAATAGTGCATAATGGCTTTCATAATTGGAAAGTTAAAACTTGTCCCCTCTATTTAAAAAGTCCTATATTAATATTTATTAATTCAGATAATAGGTAGGTTTATATAATAAATCCATATAAATATGCATTGCGAGGGCTTAAATTTAGGAAATATAGAAATTTATAAAAATCTTGATTTTTATCAGTAAAAGTAGGACGAAGTGATGAAATTATTACCGTTTAATAGTAGTCTAATAAATAAAGGTCAGCATGAAATGAAATTTATATGAGTGATAGTTATCGTATATTCAACTATAAAAAATATATTCTGCTTATAATATATTATAATATGACACGATATGTTTCAATATTGGTCTTTGAAATCAGTGTAGTGCGTCATTTAAATTGAATCAATTTTCTGATAATTACTACACATTATCCAAATACATAAACTCTATAAGTATATTGATGACGATATGTAACGAAAAATCGCGGAAACGCATCGAATAAGAGTAAACGCTGCAGAATATAAAGCGAAGCGAACTCGACACGTGTGCGCGGAGAAAGCATATTCGTCATCCCGCAGTGAGAAATATTTATCGGCATGTAGGTAGGTTGCATATGCGCGCTACTACTACTCCTACAAAGTGGAGCGCGGCTCATGATTCTTATCTGTGAAAATGTTAGAAAGTCGATGCTAGAGGAGAGAGTGTGTAAAACGGTGTCGGGGGCGTTTGTCGCCCGAGAAATGCGCTTATACTCTCTTCGGGTGGAAGTCGGCACTTATATGCCCGTATCCCGACTCTGTATATATATATATCGCTCGTTCCTCGCACTCTCTCGCGAGAATATCCGCAAAATTGGACTCCGGACGTTCTCAATCTCATTCTGCAGTCCACGGCGCTCGCTATGATGGAAGAATTCCCTTACGCATATACATAGGTATACGTATATATATATATACGTCAACGCGATACGACGACTGTCGGCCTTATAGCTTAAAGCCGGGGGGATGCGGACAGACCTAGCGCGCGCAGATTATAGATTATTGGCCATTTCCAGGGAAAATTGCCGAAATCGGCTTTTCCTTGCTCCGTGATCATAGGTCGTAAGACTATTTTTAGTCTCGCTCGCTCGCGCTATGCTTTACTATGGAGCCCCGATTCGCTGCCGCTGCGCATTCATTCAACCCATTCGCTTTCTATGGCTAAATGAATATAGCAGCGATCAAAAAGAGAGATATCTTAGTTCCCGATGCTCTTCCATTACTTGCTTTGTATATTTATCCTTCACTATCCGTCTATTAAATCTTCAGATACTTTTCAAATAGAAAATGAAGTTTATTTATAATTTTCATATCGTTTTATTTTATTGCATACAAATATATATAAAACACCGATATGTTTATTGGTATGATGTTTGCTTGCGTTAGAAATAAAGCGTGTGAAGTGGTCATGAAGCAAGTGACAAGAATGCAGTGAACCGTGAACTCACATATTTATTATAAGTATAGTCCATGGGATCAGAAATTTGTGATTAGTAGCGTATAAAATATTTTCATATTAATTAAAATTTTGTGTTGATGTACTGAAAAAACGTATGTCAGTCGCACAATTTCTCTTTAGATGGGTATAATCAGTGACCCGAAAAACAAGGAAATGCTAAATATTATAGATACTTACCTATCGGCCAAATAGAAATAATTTGCTACACAAAGAGATAGTAGAGAACAATTATTGCGCACTAGGAATACGTGCATCTTTATATTTATTATAATTTATGAACTAATCCGTTTGTATAGGTCTTAAATACTCGTAATGTTCATTATTCTTTACAGAGAGTAAATTTTTTTTATTTTTATAATTTCTTCCCCATCAAAAAGTAGGTTATAAAACAAACTTTTTGACAAGACTACATATATATTTAGTGGAATTGTACACAGTTAAAATATACATTACGTATTAAATTCTTTTAAATCTTAAATACACTAATTAATTAATAAAATATACGGAATATGAAATCGAGATTAAGAATCTAGTATACCAATGTTATATATCATGACCCCGACGGAATGATGATTAAAAGTGCACTCGCTTGAAGCGGCTATTGTCTCTTGGATCAAAGCCATCGCTCTGGTATTCACGCAACGCGACTTCCCTACTATGTACTTGCATAAGTTATATATACGACTATGTATTCATGCATAAGTTGTATATATATATACTCGTATATACCTACACTTTATATGTATACGTGTATCTGAGTGTGATTTTAGGTTAGCTTTAATATTAATAGCAAGATAAAAAGAAAACTTGAACTCGCTGCACTTCAGAGTTCAGAATGAACGAACCTGAAACCTTCGTATTTTAAAAGCTGGGCATCGGAATAAAGATTGCGCTCTTTTTCATGCTTATAGCACATCTCTCAAAGTGTATCTATAAAATGCAAATTTATTATGAATTCCAATAAGATGCGCGTGATATTATAATCTTTTTAATCTCGTTATTCATGAGAATGATGTTTTCTATTAGACTCGGGCTGATCTATAACATTTCTGTAACAGCGGTATATATTTCAACCTGAGATTCCCAGAAGCGCAAGTCTGCCTGCGCCGAGAAACACAATAAACGCGAGGATAAGAGTGAGAGAGAGAGAGAACTCCGAGCTGAGGCTATATGTGCAGGATATACGAAAGTTGAGAGAGAGAGAGAGAGAGAGAGAGAGGGAGGGAGAGAGAGAATGAGCAACGCGATAAATGTATTCAGCGGCATATTGGCAGTAAAATTCGCCCGGTGAACAAACAACTTTACGGTTATGGCCAACGACTGCTTAAAGAAGGGTGGGTATGCCAATAAAGAAATGCCAAACTTCGCGGCGGTGGCGGCGGCGGCGGCGACGGCGGCAGCGACGGTATAGCAGTAGCGTAGGGGCGAAGCAAAGTTCCGCGTGAGCTGGATTCCTTTTCGGGTATTTTCGTGGCTAGCAGTCGAATATAATCCTCCAAGTGCTATATATATATACGAGAAACCCCTGAACTCGTCATTAATTCATGCCGACGTGAGCTGCTCTCGCAGCGGCCTGGCATCTGTGTCTTGGAGTTTTTTCGCCCGACTTTCCGCGCGCGTGTACGCGGCTGTGGCCGACTATATATATATAGAGAGAGAGAGCAAAGGCTGCCGCACCTCCGTTGTCACCGCCGCAGTCACCGTCGCTGCTGCTGCTGCTGCTTCGGGAGTCGCGCCGCACCGCGAAAATTTATGCAACTTTGCAAAGACCGCGCGAAGAAAGTTGCATTTTTGTTGGTTGACGGTGATAAAACTTTATTACTCGTTCTTCATTTTTTATCTCTTCTTTTTTTCTCGCTCTCTCTCTCTCTCTCTCTCATTTTCTCTGACTCTCACCCACACGCTTCCTCAGTCTCACACTTCTATCGCGGAAAATAAAAATGCCGACTTTCGAGTTTTTATGGAAGTTTTTTTCTTTTTTGTTTTTGTGTCCAGCCATGTGAGAAACAACACGCGCATTACGAAACGCTTATAAATCAAGAGCAAGCTGCGGCGAGCTTAATTATTTTCACGCTTATTTGAATTTTTCATATGTATGTCCTTTCGTCGAAAGATAATCTTTGCATTTTTCAATGTGTTATAAATTACGTTCTACGTGCGGGGATATTGTATTTTATGCCTGGATGAGAATACGAGGAGAGAGGCTTCAATTATCCCGTGTAATAGGAGGCTCATTAAAACTGAAAAAGGAGAATTTAGGAAAATGGCACTTCAACTTTCAAAATAAAAAAGTAAAGTTTCATAAACCTAGAGTCTCTCGGTGTGTGATGCACGAAATACTCTTTTAACCGATATACATATACAACACGCACTAATGCATTTCATATTTTATTATACGACAATTTTTCAACGATTACTATTATATTTTTTACAGCGCACAAAATATTTAATTTACAAATATGGAACTCCTGTATTTAAAGGAAAGTTTTATAAAACTTGCATGGATTGAGGATCGGTACACTTAATATCATCTATTTTTACTTCCGCATATCGAGTATACAGACTACAATTGACACGGCTTTTTAAAATATTTCCCTTAAAATAATTTAAATTGAACGTGTTTTTATATATAGATTTACTAAGTTTTTCTCTTATGCAATTATGTCATGTCGCAATTATTTTCATTTATACGTAATACATTTTGTCAAGTTATCAACAATCGAAAAGATAACTGTAGATTGAAGTAAATAAATCCAATTCGCACAGTCAAAGAGGGAATATTTCTTTATCAAGATAATAGGAAGAGAGAAAGTATGCAAAATAAAAAAAAAGCGCGATACGGGCAGGGAAAAGGAGTTTTTCTCGGAAAACGGCACTGATCGAGTTATCGAATAGTCAAATAAAACGCCCATATACGAGCTTTCGCATTGTTTGTTTTTGTTGGATTTCAATTCCTTTTTCTCTCGGTCTGTGACCTCCGCCCCTCCTCTTATATAATTTTGTTCCAACCCCTCTATCTCTCTCTCTCTCTCTCTCTCTTTCTCTCTCTCACTGGCGCGGCTCTCGCACTCGACGAGCGCTAGGGGAGAGGGAATAGGGGGCAATCGCATAGGCAAACACGCTGCATACGAGCGCTGAACGTGATCTAATACGCGAACACACGCAGAGAGAGAGAGAGAGAGAGAGAGAGAGAGAGAGAGAGAGAGGCATAGCCGTAGTGGCATCGACCTCCAACCCTACTCTGTTCCGCTCAGATCGTTCCCGTGAGTTCGCGGAAGGCCATTTCCATTTTATCGGCGATTTCGCAAAACGTAAAATTGACGCGCAAGCGCAAGCCCCCGCAGCCGGGGGCCCGCAGCTCGGTGCGCGCATCCGCTTCTCTGCACTCTCTTTACGCTCGGGGCGTGCGCGCCCGATTCTCTCTCTCTCGGTCTCTGGCGATGCTAAAACTCGAGCGGCACCGCTGCACACTTCGACAAAATGTCTCGACTTCACTTACTCCTTGCCATTCGACAGTCGGAGGTGTATGCGCGCCCCCAGCAGAGAGAAAGGAGATAAAGATTGAGAGAGCGAGCGCGTGCGAGCTCAAGTCGGGGATAAAGGAAGCCGAGAGAGAAAGAGAGAATAGAGCCCAGACTGCACTGCACACGCGGCCGGGCGTCTACAAGGAGGCGGGAGAGAGACAGAGAGAGAGAGAGAGGGAGAGGGGAGAGAGATGCTCGCTCGAGAGTATCTCCGCGGTGGCGGCGGCGCGGGGCTTCGACAGCATTCAAAAAGTTTTCCTTGAGATTAAGCGGAATCGCTGCTCCGCGAAATCGAGGAGGAAACTCGAGCGTTTCTCTCTTCTTGTTCCTATAAGTGCGTTACGTCACTCAGGCTGCTCGTTTGGCCGCTTTTCGCGTGAGAGATGCGCGCCTCGACGCTGGGAAAAATAAAGACGACGCGTACATGACGTCAATCCTGTGGCTTTCTTAAGGTCAGGACGCGTACGTTGAGCTTTAATAATATACGGCAAATTCAAATCCTGCTTAATGAACTTGAAAATGTTATTTTAAATATAAATGTGCATTTGTAATCAGATAGATAGACCTTCTTACACTCTCAATCCTTTCAATTAAAAAGTATAATTTCATTTGAGTCTTGATGACCGATTATTTGAATCTATCGGATTATTATTTCGGTTAAATAAACTAATATTATTTTGAGTTTTCATTAACCTATATTAAATATTGTTTCATGACAATGACTGCGTGGTAATAACAATTAAATAAATGACTCCAAATTTTTTTTTTGCAATTCGCGTTCAATTGTTGATTTAACAAACTCCGATGTTTTGGTCATATATTTGGTAAGAATCAACACGACTATTTTCAAGTAAACTACAATTATTTAAACAAATATAATTTTTTTTTTTGATAAACTAATAAACAATAGTAATGCCAATACTATATTTCATCACACAACTTACATCAGGTTTCACTTAAAATTAATAAGAGTAAGTGCTGTGTACTACCCAAACTCTATAATAACCTATCAGCTTTATGCGTCAATTTATACCTTTCGATGATGAGTGGAGAGGATAATAATTCACTGCATTCTGTTATACATGAGGTATTGATCATTTCGAAGTCACATTCGATTTTGGAGAATGAAATAATAATTATTGAGTCGAAATGATTCCTTTTGCCTTCGAATGATTTTTTTTTTCCGAGTCCGTATAAACAATATTTTTGCATTTAAGATGAAAAATATAATAAACAGAAATAGATTTTGTACGAATCTAAATTTCGGTATATTTGTTCGTTTTTAATATTCTCGAATGCCATTCATACACAATTATAACATCCTGCGGGCACAAAAAAATATTTGACAATAACACTCACCTCGTGCAGGTGTAGTTAAAATTTGGCGTTGTGAAAAATAACGCGTTTTTGCACGTTGGCGAGAGCTGCACAAGTGTGCAATAATAATTTTTTTCTTCGTTGATTCGAATGTAAATCCCCGTTAAAGCAACGAGAGCGGCCGCAGTTTGTTTCCCCAAAGTTATTCGAGCTTATCAGTTTAACGGATAAAAACTTTTCGCAGCTGCCCTCCGCGCAGACGACAGGCAAGTGCGCTTTATGCGCGCGCCTATTATTCGCGGCTGTAAACAATTGTTATGAGCAGATATATACGACATATAATAATATTCGTGTCTCGGGCATTTTACAATAAATGTAAAATATAGATGGTAATTTTATCGCGGTCGCGCGCTTGCGTTTAACGCTCCTGCAGCTGGTAAAAGGGAGGACTGGCGATCCTTCATCTGCCCGAACAAACAATATAATCTAATTAGAGTACAGGGGGAAAAAATTCCCTGCTCGTGTCAGCGAAGCGTTTTCACGAAAAGATATTTATGCTGCTTCAAATTGGACCTATGTACATGTAAAGTCGCGAGAAACTGGTTTGGCTTCTACCCCTCCATATATGTATATGTATTTCCAGGTTTATCATCGAGCAAAGCAATTATACCCCACCTCATCCCAGTGTTCGAAGCATATATATACACTTAGTCTAAAACTCGAACTTTGTTTCCCCCCAACGTATATATTTATCTGTTGCGAGTCTGTTTATCACAAGTTCTTTTCCAACTTATTTCATTCATCCTGTTGCTTCTACCTTTTCCATTCCGATTCGCATATATACAAAAATATATATGTACTTGGCTGCTGCGCACATTTACATTATAAGGAAAACACTTAAATGCTGCTGTTTCAACTTGAGCCGAATTAATTAGGCGCTATTATTCAGCACACGAATGAATTTAGTTAAATGTTGTTGAAGTGTCACGCATATATAAAAAGGCTGCGTAGAGTCGACAAAATCTAAAGCGAGATAATTCCACGCGGGTTTTTAATGTTAGCGTGCTCTGTGCAGGCTTATAGCCAGCTGGCTTATACATTAAATATAGCGAGTAAACTTAGGCGTAGGGATCGCGGAAAAATGTATATCTCTGTTGGCGAAATAAAGAGGCGAGAAAAAGCGAGCTGAGCACCAGCATCGCGGGGCGGTGGCCAAGGAAAAAAGGAGCTGCTGCTACGCGAGGGTATAATCGGGGGCGAAAAGAGAGAGAGAGAGAGAGAGAGAGAGAGAGAGAGAGTAGCGGGGCGCGTCGCGGACACGCGCTTTTCGACTCGCTGCTGCCGCTGCTGCACGCAAACGTCAACGCAGACAAGCCTTCAACGAGGGTTTTAATATTCTTGTTTGCGGCGCGCCCGGCTCGTCATACACACACACACACGTGTGCGGTATACTCGCGAACATAGGTGAAAAGCGGGCCGCGTGTTAGCGGCAGGTCTCTCGGCGCTTCATGAATTTTCAGCGGCGCATGCAGCGTTGGCCGCGCCTGCACCACTGCTACTCCCGGCGCTGCTGCCTGCCTCTTCTCATAAATTCCAAAAACGCCCTTCGAATCCACGCGCGCTCGCGCCAGCCTGATATTGCGAAAGTCGCGCGCGAGAGTTTGGCCGCTGATGTAGGAGGAACGGAGATGGCGATAGCGCCGGTAAAAGTGCAAGACGGTGCGGAGAGCGGGTACGGGGAGGCTATGCGCGGGGCTCGCCCACCCAGCGAAGAAGTCGCGGGACTTTTTTAACCCGCGCGATGTTTGCGCGGAGGGCTTTCAGGAGGGAGAAAACAAAACTTTCTCGCAGAGATCCGGCTTTAAGTGCACGACAAAGAAGGGATGGCAAAAAGGACTTTTCTCGAGCTCTCTCTCTCTCTCTCTCTCTCTCGCGCTTTTCCTCCACTCCGCGTGCAGTCTCTCGCTTCTATCTCTCTCACGCTTGCTGCTCACACACTCTCTCTCTCTTTCTCTTTCTCTATCTCTTTTGCTGATTAAAAAGTTACTTAAATTTTCTTACTGCTTAAAGAAGCCGGCGTGGAATTTTTGTGACCTCCCGTGTGTTAGGAGAGTGTGAGTTATTTGAATGGACCTTTATCTATCCGATAAGAGACGTATATATTACGTGCGGCCACAGAAGAACAAACTTTCACGGAATTTTGGAAATTAACTTTACTTTTTATTACACTCTGTCTGTATCTACGGGGCATCAATAAGATAGCTTTTGTAGAGAGCCAATTGCACTCAACAATGCTTTTTACGACAAACAAAAAACTAATCAGTTTTTTACATGTTACTTTGTTCAAAATTTTTATAATTCAATTTCCTAAGAAGCTTAAAAAGTAAATACATTTCATTCTGAAGAATTACTTATTAATTTTAGATCTGCAATATGAAATGAAGCCAATGAAAGTGAAATTAAATATATTTTTTTATAGAGCCCCACAGAGTGGATTAAATTAGGGGCAGAGAAAATAAGTTTTTCAATATTTTTTTTTTCATGGAATATTAAATACAATTTGTATGCTTTAATTATTATTGATAATGTTGTAATATAAACCAAATTAAATTAAATTTAAACGTCAGAACCAATTAATGTAATTAAAGTAGACCCAGTAGAGATCAATTGTGTTAATGTAAATTATAATTTGTAATAAAATTGTAACCTGCACGTTCGCGAGGTGTCTCACATCGAAGAGAATATGAAAATAGCAGATACTTCAATAATAAAAACAATTGATTATATAACTCATTGTTGATATTATCATTCATTGTCAAATAATTAAAAAAGGCGCTGTCTGCCATATAAAAAATAATATTGTTTTCAGTAAATTTTGCTTAAACTCAGAACTACTTTGATGCTAAATCCATTTTGTATGTAATATTATATGTGTTTCTGAGTCAATAAACGTTAAACCTCGAAATTTAAAAGTGTTGTAAAATTATATTTTTCTTTCTTATGAGATCAATCTCGCTATATAGCGAATACAATATATCTATAAAAAAACTAGCTGACATATTTGAGTCCCCAATCTGTAAAAAAATTTCGTAGTTTCAAATTTTTATCGCAAAACAATGTGTATACATATATATTATATACGTCAGTTGTAAAGACTAGATTGGGAACAGAATAGCTTTTGATACTGACGTTAATTGCCTTCATTAATCACGAGTCACTCAAATAGTGGCAAGAAAGACATGGCACATTCCCTTTGTAAAACATCACTGCGTACATGTACGTGCATCAGTGTTAAAATGAGAGAGGAAGACATTAAGGGAGAATGAGTTCTGGTGAAAAATACGTAAACGAAATTTAAAGAATTATGATATTCGCTAAAAAGAAAGGTAATCGCACGCTAAGCGATTAAAAACTTTTTAAACTTTAAAGTCGGGCTCGCCTAACTTTGCAGCGACTTGTTTTCTTTACGTCTTGAATTCTCCGGAATGACATACTCAGAATTTTAAATACTTAACATGCATTTGCTACTATTATCTCTAATTTCTTCTTCTTTAACATTACTTACATACATTTTCATTTTTATATACCTACTTTGCTGTATTTATTCCAAAAAATATGATTTATAATTATAATTTATAATTATAATTTATAATTATTATCATTAATCTATAATTAAATTTATGATTCAAATCAGTGAAGCTGACTGCTGAGTACTTACGAATATATAAAAGATTAAGCGGACTTATTAGTTTTTTCTTAAACCTTCACTGCTGCACCATTTCGAATTATATACTGAAACAACTAAGATATTTAACCGGGAATAAATTTATATTGATACAAATCGTCATCATTTTAAAGCAAATTAAAAAAAATATAAGTACAAAATCTCTGATTTTAATAGCATAGAATGAAATGATCGTTACATTTTTAAGCATGCTAACACATAAAATATAAAATGAGAAGTTTCTACATGCAAAATTTCCAAGTTTATTAAAAAGTAAGAGATACTTAATGTTTGAAATTTTAGTTTTAATTTTATTGTATACTTTGCAGAATAAACTTCCGTTTGATTAATTTGTTCACTCAGAACAAGGTTTGCCAAAAGATTATTAAATAACAACATGTTTTTAAGGCTCAACTTTATAGGTCCGCTGATATTGAATGAAAGAAAATGTCAATATTGATGAGTCTCGATAGTCAATATTGGAGAATAATGATGATGTCCCAATAGGTTTCACTTTATTGAAAAGAAATCTCGACTCTGATTTTGTGAATTATAGGTTCATATTTGTACCTCGCGATCATTCATAAATGTAAAGGTTAATATTAACATTGACATATTAAAGTTTATACGCTTAATTTTTCAAGTTTTGTTATTCTTTATGCATTGTAGGGCAGATAATGAAATTTTTAAGATTATTTGAAGATTTAAGGATCTGTGTCAGTGGTCAAAGTATTCATCAGAATAAAGGAGCTTTGTAGCGCCCAGCATAAGAGAATAATCTTTTGCAGCGTTTCGATGACTGTGTAACCTTAAAAAGACTGCCGACTACTTTATAATGATGTGGCTGGAGTGCTAATTAGCGAAAAACGGAAGACGTATACGTACACGCAACGGGAGTAAGTCGGCCAATTATCCTCAGTTCATCTTTTGCATAAAAGAAGTCCTTATAATGAGTTGAATCGTTATCAGACTCAAATTTAAACCTCTTTTTGTTTTCATTATTTTATCGTAGATATACATAGAACATTTTTGAACTTTATAGAACATAGGATTATTCAACGGTTTCTAACATAATTATTTTAATGATCGGTCGAGTTCAAAATAAAATTTGATTCCAAGATAAAAATTAACGGTACATATGATAAGCTATTCTCTTCCTTTATAAAAAAGAACGGGATAATGGCGATTATCTAAGCAAAAGGCTTATTTTTTATCACAGTGTAGTACATATTCCAAGCATTAGTCCTCTTGTTACCTCTTTTAAATTAAGAATAATACAATTACGAACTTAAAAATAAAGTTCATCAAACTAAGTACACAAAACTGGAACATGGATTTAAGTAAAAAAAAAATAACCGTTTGCACAAATTAATTGAATTCTCGTTCAATTTGTGTAAATAAAGATAAGTCTACTGAGATAAATTTTCCCGTATAGTTTGAGCGCCTCAAGATTTATTCACACAAAGATGTAGCTGCAGAATCATGATTTCGGTACATATTTGAGCTTCGGTACCCTAATTTGAATCAGCTAGTTTCAACTTGACTCTCATACTCTACGTAGCAGATATGCAGTAATCTGACCTGTCTACATCACAGAAGATTTTATGGATAATTAACGTCGTTTGCAATAATATTATTATAAATTTTCGATCGATTTCCTATGCGTAATAATACTTGAATATTTAACTCCAGATAGTATTCATCTTTTCAATTCATTTGTAATTAAACAAAATTAAATGAAGTATCTTTTTCGGGATATGAAAAAAATTAAGTATATCTTATTAATGGAATGTGATAAACAAAAAAATGTTTACTAAGTATAAGTTTATTTTGAACATCTAAATAATCTTCTCATATCTATCCATAACTTATATGACATAAATACTTGCAACACATATTGATATTTCTCAATATTAATGGAAAATAGTTAAGTATTTAGCATGTGAAGTACACTCGATTAGGGGTCGCACTTGACAAATACTTTTACATATGGTCGAGTATAGAGAATTAAGAAAATATTCACTACAAGAACTCCATAAAATGTGTAATAATAGTATATTTGAGCAAATTTTGAGCATTCACAAGAGCTATAAATGAAAAGGAAAAATGAATAGTTGTATGTATTTCATACGAGAATGACTATAATTCTACTTGGTCGTTCTTGGACTTTACCAGGGATTACCTTGAATAATACAATTTTTCAAATTCAGCAAATTCTTACATACATATAGATTCTTGTTATTAAAAAAAAAATTAAACTTTACTTCCAATTCACTTCAATTTCCATTGAGTATATTTAACCTTTTACTACGATCTGTATATCGTCGATTGGCCCGAAAGTGCTCGAATCGGAAGTGGATAAAAACACATCGTTCGCGCGCGATTGTTCCAGCACAACAGATTCCGCGCGCCGCAGTCAAGTGCATCGGGCATGGATGAATCCAAAGCTCAGCGAAAGCGCTCGAACGGCGTCATTTCTCCCTTGCGGAAGCACCCTCTTGGCAATCAGGTAGTTATTGTATAAGCTGGGGGTGGGGGAGAGGCTGGGAGGGCGGGCACTGCAGACATCGGGCGATAACTCAATTTGTTCGCGCCTTTATTTGCCCAGCCGTCCCTGTGAATCGTAGCGCCGCGCGATAATTAACTCGGCGCGTTACACCAGCATCATCCTCGCTCTCGCTTCCCTTTCAAGATAATCAAGAAGCCGATGGTGAGATTTACCAAATGCTTGCGCGCCCCGCGCTCTCAGGCGTACATAACGCTCCTCCGATTCCGTTGCTTGATGTTACCACTACTGCTGCCGCCAGGCCTCGGAGCTTGGCTTGTTTACGTAGGCGCGCGACGCGACGGCGAGCCTCCTTACCGCTTACGGTGACGCGTTCACCTTTCCGCTCCTTACTCTCCTGCGCTGCGCGCTCCTGAACTTCAGCCTCGACTCTCTCCTTGCCCCCTTTTTACCATACCCCGGAGCTATCGTCGAGTTTACCCTAATTGGCATAGTTCCCGCACGCGCCAACGAATAAATGCAAATGACATTACTTGGCGCGCGGCTGCTAATTACGATTAGGAAACGCCGGGTGAATTATCAACTGCTTTTGGCTGGCTTCCTCGCGTTCTCTCTACCCCTCCTGCCTCCTCGCTTCTTCCTCCCCCTCTCTCACACATGCACACTCTCTCTCTCTCTCTCTCTCTCTCTCTCTGGCAATCGGCTGCTCTCTACCGGTGTGCTGCCACTGCTACTCGATGCTACCGGGTATACTACTGCGACCGACGCTATCGCTGTAATTTCGCGAAATTTCACTATTAATTCGAAACTTGATCGCGACGATTAATTGCATCGAACTCGATAGTTTCCAACTCGCGAGACCGTGCGGAGTTGGGGTTGAATGACATTAGCAAGTGTCAACGGATCACACACGGTTTACACATATGCGCGACTTTCTTTATTATTTTATATGCCGCACGGCAACTTCCACCACTCCAAACATCGGCTAATACAATTTGTTTTGGCCTGTAATTACAAAGTAAATAATTGAATTAAAACTTGTGTATTTATTCGCAATTGAATTGTAGATAATATTTACATTTTGTATGCTTATATAAAGGGAATTTTTTTTAGATGGGGGAGGGAGATCTTGATTAAAAGGGAGAGTTCTTGCTTAATTAGGAGCTTTTTTCAGAGAGTAATTATATAAGAATGCTGGGACAAATTCAATTTTAGTATGATATTTATTACATTATTATTAAAGTATTTTTTCTTTTTTAATTAATGTAAGGATGCGATTCAGAAGATGAGAAATCAATAAAATGTTTTGGGTAGTAAGCTGCATGAAAAGTTTGTATTATGATGAATTGCCAGCTTCTTGCAAAAGAATGATTGACCATCATATGTCCGGATTTTTTTCAACTTATAACTGAATTCCGTATGTAAACATACGTAGCTCCCAAAAATTTGTTCATTGCTTATGATACTAACAATAAATTCATCAGTTAAAGCGAGATACATTATTCTCGAGTCGGTCTCCATGACTTGCAATATCTGGCAACAATGAATACGTGAAAGGTTATTTATGGTCGTCATGACACCGTATTCAAAATATCAAAATATCAAAAATCAACTAAACTACCGACACGGGGTGTGACGTTGTCAAAGCTACTTTCAACTGTATGAGTCAAACGTAAGTTACGAATCTCTGTTTTGATTAACATTGTCAATGAACAAGCTGATTTTTAATCTTAATCTTAAGGAGGAAATTTAGATTTTAACGAAAATTTACAGGTTCGTAGGTAAAGGCCTAATAAAATTACTGTTAAATTTTTGTGAAACTACATGGCCTCAGAAGCGAGAAAGAAATATTTTTATTTTGTCAATTTTAACATTGACTCTTATATGGAGAGTTATTTTATTATCGTAATGTTAAATTAACTATAACATTAGATTTTTTGAAAAAAATTGTAGTGATAGAAAAATTAACAAACAATATAGATCAACTTGGAAAATGATCACTTATGGGTTTGTTAAAGAGTTCGAAGATATTTTTCTTTGTTATAAAGTCAATTTACGCCAAGGTTATGTACAGTGAATGTATATCTATATATATCGACTGCGCTTATCAAATCCAGCGAATTCCGTGCTTGATTTCCAACGTACAGATAGAACCTCCATAAGCAGAGTGTATTTGTCTAAATAATCCATATTTATCGAAGCAGTGAATAGAATCTATACTAAATATCATAAAAGCTTATATAGCTGCTAACAATAAATCGTTGAATCATTATTTTAGTCCAACATTTGACCAAGGAAATATATATATTTATATATGAATATGAATTAATCACGTGATGCGTATTATTATTTGCTTAATTTTATTAATCAAAAACATATTTGAAAACTTGGAAACTTTATTGGAAAAGGATGCAGTTATAAATCATGATGCAAATTTACATTTGAAAAAGAAACTGTACCTGCATTGCTGAAAGGGGGAAATAAAATTTTTACCATGGAGTGCAAAAAGGGTGAGCATTAAAAACAAGTTTGTAAGATTTTTCCCTCAAAGTAAAAGAATAAATTCTAAGAATCTCAAAGAAATTATTTCATGAGCCGAGCAAGGTTTTTTAAGGAGAAGCTAGATCGAGAATAAAGTGCATACTGCAATTTTGATGAAAAATCGTTAAAACAGTGTTAACTGCTGTTATGATCTAGCCGTTATATAGCGTTGAAATTGCTTTGTCGAAGATTTAAATCATTTAACTATAACTGTCTCGACTACAGAATCGCAAATTTATTAATAGGGCTACTTGATCCATCATTTTTAATCAAGGCTAAGAGTTGTAAAATGTAAAGACTTGGGAAAAACGTAAGCGTATACCCAGTCCCCTATAGTGTCGAGTAAGAAAGTGCTCTCCAAGCAACAACCTTGCCACCGTTTTTTTCATCTTCCTAAGTTGAAAATTACTACCAAGTGGCCGACTCACCTAGACTCCCCTAACATCTAATGCGAGAAGGGAAGTAGCGCTTAATCGATCCTTGTTAATTTCCATTCCAAAAGCTTAAGCCTCACACATCAAAGGGCGCGCTCGTGTCCCCCTCCGAGTACACTCGGACGCAAAAGGGGATAGGCAGAAAACAGAGTGTCACGCGTCATTGACGCCCCCGGACAAATCAATGGCGAGTCCGTGACCGCAGCTTATACAGCATCTCGGTGGTCCGAGCACCACTAATGGCCAAATTATGATCAGCTTTGCTTTCCCTGTTGTCCTGCGGCGTCGTCGAGTTCTTTGCGATCGCGAGGAAGATGCTCTCATTACTACGGCTATGATTATTCTGCGGATGCCTCTGGCGCGACTGCATTATTCAGTAGCAGCATCAGCCGCAGGCCCGACTATGCGCGGAGTCAACAACTTGGATCGCGGCTGCTGCGATTTTCCGACAGCTCACTCTATTATATATATCATCTCGCGTCTCCAGATTGCCGCACCTTTTTGGACTTCCTCTCGCTTAGCTGTATGAATTTTTTGTTATTTCTTCCCATCTCACTTTTTTGCGTTCTATTCGCAAACTCGGTATATATACATTGCCGCGAGTCGAAAATGTTTCATTCACTTCAGTGGAGAGTCAAATGGAAATGACTTTAGAATTAATATACTTAATCCTGCTCTGAAAATACCCTTTATTAGAAGAATGCTTATTAAGGAAAGAAATTGGTTTCTTTCACTATTACAATAATTTATATTTACTATTTAAATATAAACGAGTAGATTAGATCTGACGAACGCCGCGCGAGCATTTGCATATCTTCCCGTATGCTTAATTCAATTTTTTCAAAACAATTCGGCCAAATCGACATTAGAAGAATCACATATTCGCTATGCGCAGAACATCTACAAACAAAAATTTTCAGATTGTGTATCGAGTACGTGTACCGTGTACGTGCGTATGGCTATATGTCAGTTAGTTCTCAGAGCGCTCTCCGGGCGCACACTAACTGCATGCATAACGACAACACAACCTTAAGCGTTTCGTTTGTGTGTGACATGTACACATAGCGAATAATTCGATGTGATGATCGAAATTCTATAGATCTCGAATAAGATTTTCTATATAATATATTCGTTTAAATGAAAAAATCTTAAGTTTATTCTCATTAATAAAATATTCAAACCTCTATGAAATTTCACCATGTGTTTTCCTGATACGAATATACACGCTAATCTTTTCTGATGTTTTTTTTTTCTATTAAATAAATTATTCATATATGTATATGGATTATGTAAGTTTACCTTTGTTAATTTTATTAGCAGTTATTAAAGTAGCATTCATTATTATTAATGCGCGAGTTATATTTCCTTATATTGAATCTAGTAAATTATGAACTCTAGTTAATTATATATGACACATATATGTTCGCATTTCGACGAAACTGTAAGGTAACTCATTAATAACGTAAAACCAATATACACACATACATTTCTGTTACGAAGAAGAGTCGATTATTTAAAAATGTCTTTTGTTCTATATTATTAAACAACACCTTTCAGGATTTAAAAAATTGTTTTTATATGTGTGTTTTATTATCCGATTTTGTAGGTATATTTATCTATATGTGATTTTATGATTGACTATTTTTAGACCTGATATCAGTGTCAAAATTTGTTTTTATGTGGTAAAGAGTCTTAAGATTCAACTTATTTAATACTATAACATATAGATATTTCATTTTATTTTCAGTAATTACAGTACTTCATGTAAAGATTTGTCTTTATTCAACCATGAGTGTAGTATATAATGGGTCTATAAATCCATAGCTGGATTCAGTATTTAAAAAATAAATTTACTCTTTTTTTCCTGCTGTATGAATGAAACCTATAATAAAAACAATAATATAGCCGCATGTACATAAACAATTAAGCAATGCAAATTGATTATTTTTGAATTGACAAATGTTTGAATCAAAAACTAATAAATTATGAAAAATTTGGTTGGATCTAGTTTATCTATGCATCAATAGAAAAGATAATATTTCTCTTTATTTATGCTAATACAGCTACTTTTATGACTAACCAAGTAGATATTTAGTAGAATAATTTCAAATTCTTTACACTTGATAATCTATAGAAATATCACCCAATAAAACGATACCTTTAATGTTTTATACAGTATGAACGTCAAAAAAATTAATTTTTGAAAAAATCTCTAAAATATATTTTGAGTTTTTGGTTACAAAATATATTACTTTTTGATTCTTTTAAAATGATTATAGTTCATTATTTCTATCACTGTTAAAATAGCATTGTTAAAAATACATTGTTTCAACTAGGAAATAAAGTCAGGCTGAAACTGCTTTGCTCGCACTTGAGCATTTGGGTAGATCGAAAGGCAATTTAGTGTGGGGAGCAGTGCAATTTTAGAATCGTGGTAGAAAGCCGTATCTTCTGAAAAAGATAAAGTAAAGCAAAGTTATCTGAAGAACCATGATAAAACTAAGCTATTACTGCACCCACGCGAGATTTGGACACCTCCGGCTAATTCGGCTTGGTCGCGTCAATTCAGAATAGAGTAACTTTCTTTTAGTGTTTTATAAACTGGACTTACCAGAAGAGTGCAATACTTCAGGATTACGTATTCTGACGAAGGTTTAGGGGAACTTGCTGTTTTCAGGCATTTAACTTACTGAAATTAAAGCTCGTAGTCTCTTTAGTTTGTTCTTTAAATAAACTGCAGAATATCTACCTCGTCATTTAGTGTCAGAATAAAGCTCCTATTCGTGATCCAAGCGGTGAGAGACTCTCTTAGGTTTTCATAGTGCATTATTTGACGTACAATTACCACAGTGATTTTGTTCTCACTAAAGCACTTATTTAAACCGCTTAAGTTACACAATCAGAAATACTCGTGTACAAAAGCATGAATAATTTTACGAGACTGCTCTGCACGTGGATAATATATTTTCTTTTTCCTCCATTACAAGCAAATCTTATCGAGCTGCGCATTAAACATAAAAGCTCTCAACGTATACCGTCATTTCCTCGAAAATATTCATGAAATGGTAATGCGCACCGACGAGTTAAAAAAAAGAAGAAGAAGCAAAAGAAATCAGCACGACAGCAAAACGATACGTTTCGTGTAAAATGATATTGGGAGTGTGTGTGTGCCCGGTACTCCAATGTTTATAAAACAGTGCGGAGGGGGAGCGTGCAGAATGACACGGGGAAAATCCATCGGACCCTCGAAATCCCTCGCACGCCGCTCCATACATGAAATTCAAAATCCTCGCGTGAATCCGCTCATAAATAGCGACCGGGCGCGGTACCACACGGCTTGCGCAATAAATTTGCGCAAACACACAGGAGAGAGAGAGAGAGCGAGTAAGTGAGAGAGCTATTGCAGCCGCAGTACTACAGTCGGCCTATGCTATGCAGCTATATAGGCTCGGAGACGCTTTCTCAGACCTCGCGGACGGAGAGAAAGTTGGCGACCCGCAGATGAAATGCAACGGGGCTGCTGGAGCCGAGCTGCAAGAGTGGCGGGGAGACTTGGATCGACCGCCGGGGAAAATTAGCGGGGAGAGGGAGGTTGGAAGGAAGGGGGGTGGGGGTTTAAGTAAGTTTCCTTCATTCTCCGAAAAGTATGACGACGAATGTGACACTTGAATCGCAGTTGGCAACTCGAATGGAACCGGAGTAGCAGCAGCAGCAGCAGCAGCAGCAGCGGCGGCGGCAGCAGTAGCAGCACTAGTCTAGTAGCTACGGCGGCAAGAGTTGAATAACACGAGTCAAACTGAAATTACTTTTGTTCGGCGGGCAGAGTGCGGGTGAGCGAGAAAAAGACAGAGAGAGAGAGAGAGACAGAGAGAGGCTCCAGGCCGCCGTAATCGATACTTCCGGTCGCGAGCTGAAGCCGACTATAGGACTCGCTGCGGTGCGCGTGCGAATATCTCGAGTGGTTCTATACTGCCGCGAGATTCTGCAAGAGGCATCGCTAATAATCGGGCCGCGCACCGAGTGCTTAATTAGGTCTCCGTGCTGTCGGCTTCTCTCTCTCTCTTTCTCTTTCTCTTGCTCTCGATGTCTTCGTCGCGAGTTCACACGCTCTCGTGCTTACTACCGTTCCTGTCGTCGTCCCTGCCGTCGCCATCGCCGCTGCTGCTGCTGACTTTTATCGGTTATTATATAGTCGCGGTGGAGGGGCTGCTGCTGCTGCTCGGCATAGATTCCAGCTTATCGCCAGAGATATTACGTATATATATATATATATATATATGTATGCGAACTCAAATCGAAGCTGAAGAAATTTTCTTTGGAAACGGGGTACGACGGAAATTGGTAAAGAGTTCGTCTTTTATTGGAAACCATTATTTCAAAAAGTTTATATTTCTTTTTGGAAATATAAATTCCTAGAGAGTTGGATAAAAAGAATGAATATTGGTAATTACTTTTTTTACGGAGAAATTTAAAATAAAATATAGTAATGATGAGAAGTGGACGAAATAAACTAAATACTAAAATTAAGGAGAAATATATTTTATACAATGGTAACGTTGTAATAAATTCACTTATTAATATAGATGCAATTTATGGAAAAAGAATATTTTCATCTGTAATATCATATAGTAATTTTTTTTATTACATATATTTTAAAATTTAAAGTTCGATATTAGTACGTCATAATTTAATGTAATAAGTTTTTGTACAAACAGGAAAGATTAACGTGCTAGTTTACGACTGGTGTAACGAAACAGACGTTCATTAAGCTCGCCTAAATTTCATCAAAAACCTAGCATTGAACCCGCTGATGAGTATGTCAACTTTTCCCTTATGCGTATAATAACAGTCAAGTGTTGTATTGCAGAAGGCTACGCGGAAAATAGACGATCAAATTAACCTTTCAAAATATTATAAATTAAGTTTGTGATACACTACTATATAATTTTAACAATATCGATTCATCATCGATATTTATTATATGTTATATCTTTTTATAACATATTATATAGATCTCGGGTGAACAGGTATTTCATTTGTATATGATGATCTCTATACTCTCTTAATTTCAAATAGTGAAAACTAGGTCGCTGTACGAAAATGAATGTATATACACTGATTTATTCGGTAAAGTTGTATAATGTTTACTGGGAAAAACAGTGAATGTACGCTAATTTTCGGTCAGTGACCGAGTTTGCACTGTTTGGCAATGAAATTTCACTATTTTAAATTAAGAGAGTAAGTTGTTCTATAACGTCACGGCTTTGAATTAGCTTATATTGGATACAAGAATTTCGAAATATCTTAAATTACAATGTTAAAAAAATGCAGTTTGGAGAGGTGACGAGTACGATTTCAGACGTATTCTTCGTTAATTTCAGATATTTCGAAATTCTTGGATCATAAGATATCTCAAAATTATATTCGGTCGAGGTCATATTTGGTTTCAATAGGCGAAAACACATGGGTAATGTATGGTCTGGTGCGGACCATATCTAGACGACTTTCTATTATGGGTCTTTGTAATACGCATTTAGTTTCTCGATAAAAACATTAATCTATTTTCATTCCTCCAGCGTCCGATTACGATTTGTCTAACATTTTTTCTGGCACTTTCAGCTAAATGAATCAATTAGCTAAATGCTTCAATTTAATCCAAAATTGAATTACACTTCAGAGTCAGAGATTGGCTGCTAAGTCAAAAAAATTAATTAGAACTTTTTCTCTCAATCTGTGGAGGGAAAGAGAGTCAGTTCCCCTAATCCTATACATAGGGGAATTGCTAATAATCATAATGCCTACTTGGTATAGAAAGTGACATCAAACACTCGAACTTTTTGATTGCTATCATTCATAACTGTAATGAAGTTTATCTTTTTCAATATCTGAAACTACGTTTGTTATTGTTTACCACTAGCAATGTTGTATTTTCTATTTAAAAAAAAATTCTTATATTTTTGATTAAAGAAAATCATTTATAAAATGATTCTATAGTAGGTTTGAGTTAAATGGTCGCGTCGATTGCTTTTACATTATCGTAAGTTATTTTATTTACTTTTGTTTCAGAAAAATATCTCTCTCACCCTGTTGTAAATAGAATTACCGAAAGTGTATTAAGATATTTGCTGCGTTATAAAAGACCCCGAAAAATCGCGCAAAGAAGATGACTAAATTACAACAAAATATTTGCGACTTGATCGAGTGTATATTTTTAAGTATACACGGAATCAGCCGATAAAATTAACTATACTCAATGCCGAAAGCTCGCGTCGTCCGCGGTAAAAACAAATTTCAATGCTAACAGGAAAACATAAATGCCTCTTTGCCATTGCAAACCTAAACTTGTATTTGAGCTCGAGCAGCTCGGTAAATTTTTCAGCCGACAAAGTCGCCCACTCGATACCGCCTGAAAAAAAAAACATATAGCAGCCAGTAACACGTACGCGGAGCACTTATTACTTTACTTTGGCGTTGTTTGTCAATCGAGCCGCACGCGATCTCTTTCGTCGGAGCGCCAATACTTAACGTATGCACGTGTTTATCGAGGAAAAACTCTGTCAGCAAAGCTCGCCAGAAGAGATATAGGCGGACGAAGCCAGGGGGAGGAATAATTCGCGGGCGAAATTCTTGTCCTCCTGATCCTCTTACACTTAGCCCCGGTGTTAAAGCAGAGCTCGCGCGAGATGCTGCTGCTGCTGCTGCTCTCGGGTAAACGATATACATATATACATACATATATATATGTGTGTATAGAGCGGCGACGGAAGGTGGGGAGAGGTGCGAAGCACGGGTAAATTGTAGTCGCGGGGAGTACCTAGAGGGCTTGCTTGCTTGCTGGCGCGCGCATCGGAAACAATAATATTATCTCGAGAGATATATTGCATTAGGCGAACGAACCAGCCGCCCGACGACGACGACGACGACGACGACGGCGGTGGTGGCGGCGGCTTGTGTGCAGTGGCAGCACCACGCTTTTGCCTATATATAGTGAACGCTTGCGCCAACGAGCCGGAAGGGGCGCGTGCGAAAGGGAAAGAGAAGAGTCGAGTGACGTTATGCGCAATTAAATTTATGAAAGCCCTTCGCGAGGCTCCTCGCACTCCCCGCCCGCTTTGCTCTCTCTCCCTCTCTCTACCTCCCTCTCTTTGCGCTTGTGTTTGGCTCCGCGCACAAGCGGTTATATATATATATATACGCGGCCGCGTGCAACTCGCTCGCATATAGCACTTAATTGCGTTGTCACGGGCCTCGAAATTATACACGATCATATCCGGTTATGAATAGTGCGCGCGCGCGCGATACGTGGCGCGGGCGCGAGCGACGTTTCTCGTCACGGCCTGCACCACCGCTACACTCGCGCGCGCGTGAGCCTTGATGAACTTTTAATTAATTTTCGAATAGATGAGTACCGCGGTACGGTTCTCTCTTTCTCTATTTCTCTTTGTGTATGCACCGAGGGATAAGAAATCCCGATTGCCACCTTACCGTTAGCTGCTGGCGGCACCTGAATTCTAAAGGGACACGGGCCGATGCATTCATCCCTGGAGGATTGGCTTGCACGCGACTTTCTCTCGTCTTATATACACGCTTGTTTTGTCGCGCGTGCATCTATACGCGTCAGCGCAACCCGACGCGACGCTGCTGCTACGGGGAAAGTTTTTGTTTTGTTACCGTCACTCTATTAATTCTCCGACTAATATAAGGGCGTGTTCCGTAAGATGCACTCACAATGAATTATTATCACAATGACGCATACTTGTAACAGAGAGTAAACTTGAGGTCCCTTAGACGAACTGTGCGCGCGCGCGCACGAGGGAAAGAAGTAATTGGATGAATCCTTTACCAAGTTATACCGGAAAACATGGGATCGCTAACTTTGTTTGCCATAACTGCGCAACACTCCTATTGGATAAGGCTTATACATATAAGTTGTTGAATATATGAGAATTGTTTTCGTTTACCGCCTTCGTGTGTTTAGTTCGGTAAACAACTCCTCAAAGAAATCTCTTTTTTTTTACTATATTCAGCAAGTTTGTTGATAGAATTTTTTATAATATAAAGTTTTTATAACTCGTATTTGCTTTATATTCGTTAGATTTTTCAATCAACGGTACGTGCATTTTTTTTTTTTTTAATTTACTTTATACCGATTGTACATCGAAATGAGAACGAAACATGTATTCTACGTTAACGGAAAGCAAAATGTGTGCATTGATTACAACATTCTACTTTTGTAAAGACCAGAACCAACCGAAGCTTATATATTTTTCTATAATAAGAATCCATCGATCTATCGAGTATATAAATATATTTTTATATCTCTATATAAAATACTTAATTTCATGAGTTTATTTTTTAATCTTCTTTAAATAACGAAAAAAAAAAATGCCCTTGAAATATGCACAGAGGATCTTGGTCGCAACTGCTGTTAGCGCTGTGCAAAGTTAATAGAAGAGAGAAATTTCTCAAGTAAGATAAATAGGCGAAAAAGAAACAAGGAAAATTGGGGGGCGTGGGTGGAAGTTTGATGTGGAAAAACATTCGCATTCTATTCGGCTTAACAGGTAATGCGATTTCAAAGTTAGAACGTTAGAAGCATATTTACGCGTTTAAACTGATGCCGAGATGCGCTTCATCTATAGATGCAAATGCGCCATACTCTCCGCTCGTTCCTGGGGAAGTTTATCTTGGGAAAAGTAGCCTGGCTCCGTACACCTTCTCGCTAATTAAACTAGAAGCTGCTCTACTATATAAGTTGATGCCTGAAACAGTTGATACTGCTAGTTTTCAGAACCTCCGAAACGAAAACTTTAACTCTGTCTCTCCCTCTCGCTCTCTCTCACTCTCTGCTATTTTCGTGCTGAAGCATCCATATATAAACATAAAAAGTGAATGGAACACGTTACATATGTACTCATCTTTACCGCTATTTCTATAATCTATTTGTAGTACCGTCCATATTTTACATTCCTTGGTTCTGTACAAATACATTCCAAGTTATATGTATCTAAGCTTTGACTATAAAGTTTTAACGATTTGCCACTGACTCGTATAATTAAAATGCTGCAATAGCTATTTTTTTATACATTGTCTTATTCGAAAATAGTTTTGCAATTAAGTTACCAATTGTTGGTAATCTCTTTTGATTGCACAATAAATACATTTTGTAGATACTGTAATACACAAAAATAGCAATACTGACGTGCAAAATCGGATATTCATACTAACTGATTCTGTCTCGTGATATATACTGACAGTGAAGTCGACGTTGCAAGGGTTCCACGCGAAGTCAAGGAAACATCAAGACACGTGTCTGCTCCCGAGGAAATCTCATTATACACATCTGTAATATCCTTTTTTATACATAATATATTACAAGCATTTTCTTATGCGTATAGTAAGGTTAATAAATATGGAAGCTGCTTCAGGTTTTTGTACTCGTAAACTCAGCCTCGGTGCATAAACTGTATATAGGCAAATATTATGATCCCATAGTTTTTACAATCCAACCAGTTTGCAGCGAAAACTTTCCCTTCCCCCAACTTTCCGCATACTAATAGACCTCCTCTCCAATTCAAAACGCTCTTAAATTCACAATGCCCGACCGAAAAATTAACATTCTCGTAGTGGCATAATATATATATATATATATACTTATACGGCCGCGGCGCAGGATTAATAACTCATAATGCGCGGCGTCTGGTGGGATATATAGTTTGGTCGCAATAAAAAGTAATGATCAGGCCAGGCAGTCGGTGTGCAGCGGGCAGTTTTTCGAGTCATATATATACATTCATCGGAATTAATCGCTCCGGCGCGCGGGTATAAGAAAGGACGTCTCATAACATTTGCTGGGGAAAAGACATAGAGGGTGCGCTTTAATGTCCTTCGACGACGGCTTTGGCGCCGACCGTACTGACTATATATACATCGGGACAAATAGGGTACCTTCTTTTCTATCGCCAATCCAATTTCGCGCAAAGTTGCGGTGCTGCTGCTGCTGCTGCTGCTGCGGCTGCGTGGCTTGCACATAACCTAACCGGCAGTGCTTTCATTCTTGACTTTACGACTTCCTATTTGGAGCTCTCCCACCCCCTATAGCCATTCTGCAGCCGCGAGTGGAGGTGTATATATAGGTATATACAGGAGTGCGGCGAGCCAGACGCTAAAATATCACGGCGGATGTTTTCATAAGCGCATCGCTCCGTTTCTTGCATTCGCGGGATGTCCCACAAATAAGTCTACCTACTAGCTCTTTTCCACTCTCTCTCTCTCTCTCTCTCTTTCTCACTGTCTGTCTGTCTCTATCCTTATCCGGTGCGGCCAGAGCGCTCTTTGAAGGATAAAGTGAAATCTGCTCGGGGCTCTCAACAATTAAAATCGAGGCTTTTTAACGAGCGCTCGCTCGGCGAATAAAAGAGAGATCTTTCCGCCTCTCGGCGGTGCGCGCGCGGTTACTTTTTCAATTACCTACCGCGAGAGCGAATATTCAAAGGCGGCAGTAGACTAAATTCTTTTAAAAAGACGCGCATAAATTTCCGCTTTGCCGCGCGGACACTCGGCGAAATATATACATGTATACATAAATTCATCAAGCCGGGGATAAACAAGCGTATATATAGGCGGTATACGAATGGTTGGATTTTCCGTGTGTCTGGTCAAACAAGCTGCACTGCACTGCACACAGTCAAGAATTCGGGACATTCCATTAGTCGGAAGAGCTGGCCCGGGACTAGAAAACGCCTGGCGAATCTTCCGACAATTTGAGCAGCCGGTACACACTCACGCACACAGACACATATAGAGGCGCGAGCGGGCGCAGTTATAGCTGCGAGAACTACACATCGTATATGCGCTATATAGCCAAGTGCAGTGCGGCGTGCGAAGCTGCGACGCGGGCCGCAGTCCTCGAGTGCGTTTATAAGGGAGCAATTAGCTGTATTCCATTCGGTCCAAGCAGCGCGTTTACAGCGTTCGTTGTTTCCCGGGTGTCGATGCTTAATTAAGTCTGTTCGCGCTAGCGGCCAGTCGCAGAGACAAAGTGTGTGTGTGTGTGTGTCTGTGTGTGTGTGAGAGAGAGAGTCGGAATCGAAACTGCGCTGGCGCATGGGACCTTTGCCAAAAGCGCTCGCCGTTGCTCGTATATATACGTGCGAGCGCGTGCTGCATTGTACAAGCTCGCTGTACCACCTGGCCGTTGCACACGGGCACTCTCAACTCTCTCTCTAGATATACATATATATATACAGAGGCGCGGACCTCTTACTTTGTATGCGCAATCGGCGACTTGCTCGCGCAATACGCCGCTCCACACACGCGCACACTCTGGCCTTTCTAAAGTAATTATCGCGATATGTCAACCCATAATCTTCGCCCTTCGCCAAAATGCCTTCTGCAGTTAATGAAAACCTTTAGCTCCAGCCCACGAATTTATACTCACAACTACTGTGTGACTGTGTGTATTACATATATATATATATATATTGATGGGTATCTGCACGCACACTTCTTTCGAAAGAGCAAACCGTAAGCGCGCCGTGCCAAATTTAGCTTTGACGCGTGTTTACCTGTTTCATTTGAATTACCCTTGCCTTTGCTTCATTTCGACCTCGTTGTTTTAATTAATTCCTATATAATAAATGTTTCACACGTCGAGTGTAAAAAGCGCAACTGACCATGAATCGGAAATTAGCTGCGAATACTTTTCAGCAGGCAGTTGGTCAAAGTGCTCATGCTGAGTAGTGGTGCTCAACCCAATTCGAAAGCAAAGTTGCAAACATTGATTTGTGCACGAAAAAACTATGAGTGGATTCGTTAATTCATATTTGACTATGAGAAGAACTGTGTGGCAAGTATGATTACTTAGTTATTGTTCTATAAGTAAATAATAACAATTAAAATTTATTCTTTGACGAATATTGAATAAAAAAACTAACACAATTTTTTTTGCGAAATCGATGTTAATTATATAGTATGATTCACACTGTAGTCAAGTTTCAGCCAATAAACAGGGCCAGAATTTTTTCCATAACACCTGCAAGCCCGAAATACGGCCTGGCTAGATTAATGTTTTCGAAACTAAGTCTGTTCATTTTCTCAAACTGATATACATAAACATAAAAAGAAAACCGAAGGCACTGTATTTTTTTTTTTTATTATTTAATGTCGCTCTATTTATGCTCTAACTCGGTGCTAGTCTGCGATGGGGGTGTACCGTGTGTACAAAGCATAATATTTTACAGAGGTGTTTATTGTAACAGTCGGCCGAGGCTTGAGCGCGAATTAACCTTGGTCCTCTAGACTACGAACATTTTTACGTAGCATTAAAAGGAATATAACCTTAAAAAAAATTTTTGTAACTCAGAAAATGTATATTTTAGTTTTGATAATTTGAAATATTTTATTGGTAATTAAGGTATTTCAAGCGTCAGACTAGCCAAGTGAGGGTTTGGTTACATAAATAGTGAACAAAAAATAAAATTTGTAACTTTTCATTTACTAAATAAATAACTATAAAATATATGGGTATATAATAACATGTGATTTGGTAAGCACAGAACTTTAATATTTTTCTGAAATAAACGTTAACGTATAATTACATATCTTTTCAAAATCAGGATTAGGATTGCTATACTTTTGTTTTGTATTCATTTTATTGTTATATGTAATACTTTGTTTGACACTTGGAATACCTTAAAACGTTTGCTTAGTTTTATTAGCTATCAATCAAAATTAATGGAAATAAATGATAATAATAGGTATAAATAACCCTTTCATACTTGATTTTTTTCCGAAGCGGAAACATTCTTAAAACTATTCTTGAATAATAAAATTCATGGTTATTTTGGAGTCGATTTTTGTAATGAAATTATTTTTTTATTTTCTGTTTTCTCGGCTCCTAGTGGGTATATGATAATATAACTTAAAACTCCATTATGTATTTATATGTATGTATGTATATTTACCGTAATTCTAACAAAAACCAAAATGATTGTTGCTCATTCCAATGGATCCAGGGTATAAAAGGATAATAATTGATCGAAATATTTCTTTAATGGTCCTTTACAAATTGACATTGGTATTTATAGCATACATTTGGTAACGAGTATTGTAATTAACAATTTAATGCATTTAAATCAGTGAGTTACAATTCCGTCGTTAACCTTTGTCATCATTAATGCACGTAATATATTCCATAAAACTGTTAATTGCTTATCGTCCATTTGTCACGATCGAAGCTAATATTTAGCTAATCGAACTGAAATCCGGTGGGAAGATTATTGATGCCGCCGTACTCATCTATTATTCAAATGACATACTGCTGATGGTCACTAATTTTGTTAAAGGGTCGTGCATGTCATCGGCGATCTTGTCGAAATAGCTGAAAATACAAATTACTTACTATTACTTACTATTTTTATATAGATATATTTAATCAAGCACAATTATTAAAACATAAACTTCAATCCTCCGAATTCCGTTAATTATTATTTATTCATATAGGACAATATAGTATTTATGAAATAACGACGTAACTCTTTCTAACGGCAGCAGTTATCAAACAGCCGAATAAAACTTGAACATTCAAAATTGAAAACACAAAGTTTATTCAGTATATGCATATAGTATGTTTCACATACAATGCGAGTATTCATCTTCTTTCCATAATATAACAAAAAGGATTTGATTTGAATTGATATTCAAATGTAACGAGTGCCGCGCTTTGTCGCAGTTAAGAAATACATCCGGTCACAATAGAAGTGTATATTGAAACAAAAATTTGAAAGAAAACTTTATAAATTCTATAAACAACAGTTCTGGCATAAGTGAAAATTTATAAATATTCCGGATAAACTATTCTTAAAATACAACATTTGGTATACGCAATATAACCAGTTTTAATTAAATTTTTACTGTGATTCAACAGAAGACGTTTGAAACATCAGAGTGACGTTATTTATCGAGGAATTATTATTTTAAAATACAATTTGTTTTCATGGTTCTCCTCTAACAATGTTTACCCGCATGTCATGTTCGATATCGAGGTTTGCACGCACCAAACATTAAATACACTAGATGTTATTTACCGTCAAATATTTAGCCCGTCGAATTGTGCTCGCCGCAAAGGAACTGCAGGAGAACACGAAAATGTGCACGCAACAGAAATCCAAAGAATCGAGGGCGAATCTTGTCGAATTGTTAAAATAAACACAGCGCAGCAGTAGTAGCAGTGCCCCCAAGAGCCACAAGGGGAGGAGGAGAGCGAGCGTGCAATTGTCGAATTCCGCAACTAATTCGCGGGATTCCGCAGAGCTCGTCAGTTTTAATTGCGAGCTCTCTCTCTCTCTCTCTCTCTTTCTCCCGGCAGAGCGCGCAAACTCCGCAGAGCCCGCAGCAGTAAAGATTTTTACAATTATAAATTCGGCCAAGCGGCGGACGAGGGAGTGTTTCTCACAAGCGATTAGGCGGCGCGCCTCGTCGGGCTGAACGTCACGAGCAAGAGTGTCTGAATTACCGGACTGCTCATTTTGGTGGAAACCGCGGACGCTCCTCTGAGACTGACGTGGCCAGAAGCTTGGCTCTACGGCTCCTGTGCACACTATGCAGCAGTGGCAGACCGGCAGCCTAGCGGCGTGCATTGCCCTCATCCTCTCCCTCTAATATACATACCTATATACGCGCCAGCTGTGTACGTGCCGCATGCCCCGGGTCAACGTAATTATAATTATTCCTGCAGGCTGAGCGATAACGGAAGCGCTCGGGAGTACCAGGGACAGAGAGAGAGAGAGAGAGAGAGAGAGAGAGAGAGAGAGAGAGAGATGCTGTGTATACGTGTATATGCGGCTGAGAGCGAGAGGACGAGGCGAAAGCTTTGCGAGCAAATACCTCTCGATGTTACGCTAAAAATGAGGAGGGTGCATTATGTGCCGGCCGGCCGCGATACTGCAGCCTTTTATTGCACCTTGTTAGGAGTGCTTTCGTTCTGACCGCCCGGCGGAGATCTTGCATGCCGTGGACATTTTTTATTATTTATTTGGTCGGCTCTCGCGGTACACCGCGCTCGCGTCCCCCTCCAAAACTTTACGCTACTTTTATATAAAGCTATTAAAAATAATCTTTCGAAACTTCCCTATCTTACCGCAACCTACACACCTACTTGTGTGTACTTCGGGATCTCGTAAGTAAACTTTCTCTCGCGGCTAAATTAAATGTGGGAGTGGAGCGTTCTCTAAATGCTAGTATATCTACTTAATGGCATGTGATCAAAATAAATTAAGAGATCCTCTTTTAAACTTATTTGTAAGTTTGAAAAATTGAGAAATAATGCTTGCTTGAATATATACCTTGCATCTATTATATAGACTGTGGATGTATAAAGTTTATCGTTATTTTGTAGAAATTTAAACAATTTTATTAGGTAAATATATAATTCAATAAAAATATAGCGTTTCGATTATAGATAGGATTACTTGATTTACTAATCAACTTACTAAACATTTTATTTCACGAGATGAATATAAAAAAATGTATAAAGTTCGTATTATTGGTACCTAATCGGATGTATATATTTCAAGTACGTGGTTTTCTCCTTGTACTAGAAAAAAAAAAAACAACGAATTTTGTGTCAGAATTTCACATTTCTCATGAAAGCAGTATAAAAAGATTGACTTGAATTATCAGTTATGCCAACTAAAACCTCAATTCTTATATAAATATTTTTTAATCCACAAAGCTAATCCGATTCCGGAGTTTAGACTCGGATGACACTTCATTGATTCAGCAGTCACGCGTGTGCGAAGCACATTTGTGTAGAGTATTGCCACAGCTGTTTATGTGCTGCTCGGCTCGTGGGCCACGAGAGACCCACTGAGCGACCCCCCGTTGTTCGAGTATTTGCGGCATGTCGACTGCACATATTTACATTGGATAAGTGATATTGTTGTAGCTATGCAAACCGTCAATTTTACAGATTAAACAATCCAGGTCGGATGACTCCTGCTCTTTTGTGTATTTTTTTTTCTTCTATTTCATCATCTTATTTTTACTCGAATAAGTACAAATATACAATGCAAGCTGTACAAGTCAGGTGCAGTACTCTGGAGTTTCCACATTGTAACTCAAGTACCAAACTTAAAGTAGGAAACTAATTAATGCTACTCGGCTATAGTTCGAGCATAAATCATTCTCAATTTAGGCCAAGTCTCCGTACATGGTCGACCTCCGAATATTAGTGTCAATATTATATTGCAAAGCTAGAATCAAATTACCCGAATTTGAATTAAAAAAAATCTTGTATTTTTTAAATGCCTTTCAAATCGAATTCTGCCACTTCGATCTACCTAATAATTCTTCTTTTCATGAACACAGACAATAAAGCTGCCTGCATAAACGGGGGAAAAAACGAATTTCGGAATTTAAGTTCGAATTTAAGTTAATTGATTGGAAATAGTAATTTCGTTACAAGGCCGTAAAATGCGATTTCACGCTGGGCCGAGTATATCGCGCGATCACACGTGCCCGCCAAATGTTACAGCCGTACGTGACGAACACTATTTTTTGATATCGCATAGCCATAAAACCTGATTTTTCGTACCATTTTTTAGTTTGTTAAATTCAATTTTACACATACGGTTCGTATAATCAACGTATAATCAATTTTTTAGAGTAAAATTGCTTATTTTAGAATTTTTTTTTAATTCACGGGCTGGTATATACGTGCAGAGGTTGAATTTTACGACCATACGATATCGAAAAAATCTATTTCGGGCTACGATAATAGAAAACAGAAATAATTGGGACGTGCCCGCGAAGAGTATGTATACGGCAACATATATCGAGTAAATCAATTCTCGGAACACACATACACAGGTGTTTGAAAGGTATCGCGCGGCGCGTACGGTATTATCAGCGCAACACGAGTCCGCGCTCGTGCGCTGCGGGGCTGAAAAAGTTTCCGCAAATAAAACGTGAAAAACGGGGTCACTAATCCGGTAATTACTTACCCGTCGTGTCCGACTCGCGGCACGGGAGAAGAGTCCTCGAAAAATTTAATTTCCCGCCGAGGGACGAGCGCGCGAGTGCTGGCTGAGAGGAAGAGAGAGAGAGAGAGAGAGAGAGAGACGGCAGAGAAAAAAGCGCGCCAAGCATTTTCGGCTCACGTCGTGCGGCATAAATGCGAGCGTGTCGGGCTCCTCTCCCCCTTCCCTTTTCATTTCCCCTCCCCCACTCAGCAACTGAATAACAAATTGATTTTAATTAAGGCAAAACTTGGGCGAACAGTTAGAATTTAATACGAGTGACAGGGTGAATCGATTGATTCGCGCCTCAATTCGGTTTGAATTTGATTCTATCATGAAGTCGAGGGTCGTGCAACCGCATCGCGCCGCGCGCACTTTCGCTCGCGCGTCGCCCTCAGAAGAGTTATCGGTATTGGTGATATATGCCTGTTAATTACACGTATGAATTACGAGCGCAAGGCGGGTAGACGACGCCCCGAATCCGGCAGTAGCAGCAGCAGCAGCAGCAGCAGCAACCTCTCATCTCGCCTCCGCACCTCCTCTCAACCCGCCCCGCGGCCCGGCAGCCGAGCGCCGCCGCCGTCGCCGTCGCTTTTCCGGGGCCCGGCGCGCTGCAATTACGCCGATGCGTCGCTCCTCTCCCCGGCCTCCGCCGCCACGGCGAAACGAGAAAACGAGGGGAAAAAAGTGGGAAAAAAGAACGCAGCCGTGAGAGGGAGAGAGAAAAAAGGGGGTGCGCGCCAACAAAACGCTTAAGCAGATTACCCGCATGAGTCATCCTTATGCGGGAGAGTATGGCGATGGGCTGGCGGTGGCGCGGTGGCGTCGGGGGAAGCTGGAGGCTGGCGGCTGGCGGCGGCTACAGCGGGGGAAGAATGGGCCGCATCGGTAAGCCGCGCGCAAAGTCTTCGGTAAACACCACGAAGGTCGAATTCGCGCGGCGTCGCTCTGCGGATTCCTATGGCCGCAGCGCCCTTCGCTCGTGTCCTATATAGGCAGTCTTCCCTTTCTCCTCCTCGGCCGCGCGGCTCAGACCCCTCCCTCCACCCTCGCCTTCCCCTCCGTCTCTCTCTCCGGCGCTTTAACGAGATTATTCGAAAATTCCGACGCCCCAAGAATTCGAAGCGCTTTTTGAGTCTGGAAAAGCCAAGCAACCTTATATCGTGGAATTTCAAGCGCGCGCGCGCAGGCCGGACGCATAAGTATTTGCCACTGCACAGGCTGCTCGCTGCCGCGGACCAGAGCAGCTAACACCTCGTTATATCCTAGTGCGCGCGAGCTTAATATACTGCCTATGCTTGGGTTTTTTTATTTATTTTGGCTGGTGCTCGGGCTCTTACGGCTAATTGCGAGCGAGCGGAACAACACCGAAGGCCAAGGGATGGGAACGTTTTTATTAATGGCCACGTCCAGGAATTTCTCCGGGTCGTGCGCGAGCGAGGCTACGCCAATTGAACTTGTGTATCCTATAATGAAACTGTTTCTGCTGGCTGCTTTATAGAAGATTCAATTGTGTGCGGCCAAGTGATTGCTGCGCGTCGCGTTCCGGGATCGGCCTCGTTTTTGAGTGGATCAGAGATGTCGCACCATTATAGCCGAAAAATCAAGTTAATTCAATTTATATATTTATTAAATCAACGTTCTTTTTTGTCAACGAGTGTAAGAGACGAGGCAATCATTTAAAATTTGATTAATCTTCGAATTAAAGGATTTTTACGCTTTATTGCAACATTTGTACAAATGAGTGACAAGAGATAATTAACTGGATACAAACGATATTTTATTTGATGTAAAGATTGATCGCTTTTACTTTTGCTTCTCACTCTTCTCATACTTTTAGAGATTTCCTATTCTAATAAAATAGATATAACCATTAAAATTTATATTATACTTGTTCCGATTTCAGTTTTCTTTTCAACGGAATAAGGTCGTAATACCACAAGGTAATACTACAATTTCTACAATCGTACTTTTGTATTCCATAAAATTTGCAAAGAGAAATTCAGTTAATTACTCGTACAGCTGCTGTTTTTCCTATATTTAAAAGAACGACTAGTTATACAAAGATAAAAAATGCTTTGCATTTATAAAACAAGATGCACGATAAAAATGTTATTCTATATATGTGATATCGTTATTTTTAACGATATTGATGAATGCAAAGCTAATTGTTTTTATGTTTTTACGTATTTATGTATTTTGGATTAGGATACAATGAAACAAAGTATTCTGCTATTTAATCTTAACGGAAAATAAGCGTGAAACATAATTTCAATATATTCTTATTGCATCTACGGTAAAAATAATATTTTTTTCACATACAATAATTCGTAAAGATTTGTACGTTTCAATCTAGCTCCACACATTTAAACGATAAATATGAAAGATGCTACTTAATGCTAGCATTTTGTAACGTTATCACGACCGATTATTTTACGTGATGAAACTCCGTTGAATATAACTCGTTAAACTTGCATAAAATTATATACAGTTCATAAAAAAATACATTAATATACATAAAGGACATTGCATACTCATTATTACTCTCTTGAACACCTCAACTAACATAAAACTTTCACAAACATAATAACTTTTTAACTTTCCACAATGAATACATCTGCTTTTTCATAAGTGTATAAATGGTAGATCATATATAATTAATCACGTCCGACTGAATTCCGAGATTTCTACTTTAGAAGGCACGAAGGTATATTTGTATTGCTAATTCATGCATTAGGTATGCTAAAATTGTCTGCTTACTCATATTTTAATCAGTAATAAGACTTTTCTTCTATACATAATATAATAACTACTAAATATAAAAAATGTTTATCCATCCATCAAATCACTCGTTACTGTGCATATTCAAAATTAAATTCTGATCACGGTTGCTTTACGAGCCATTCATTTATTGATGTTCAAAACGATGTTTCGGCGATTATTTTACCGCCCTTTTCAAGTCTTGTTATCTTTCATCAATATTCGTCAATATACATAGTTACACCAACTGTTGAACGTCATGAAGTTCTTGTGTTTTCTTGCTCTGAATTTAGTCATTAAAATATTGTTTTGAACATCAATAAATGAGTGGCTCGTAAAGCAACCGTGATTAGAATTTAATAAAAAAATGTTTTGCGCGTTCACTAATTAAGTTTGACTATTTTCATTTAAGTAACTCTGAACAAATATTAAGACAATGAATGCATTTTATGAATAAAATGTTTTGCCATTTTCAAGCATTTAAAAAAAGTGAAAATGGTAAATTAAAGTCAAATACCTAATGTTTAATTTGTCAAAATTAAGTTTACGTTTATTCTGTAAACATGTAAATTGAAAATTTTGCGAAAAGTTGTCGCACTCAAGACGACGTTAAATTTGTGTTTCGAAACATAATTATTTTGGAGTTGCTAAGTTGATTAAAATATACCGCGTAAACTATATTAATCATAATCACTAATTAATTTACGGACAAATCGCGTAGTTTTGATATTTGTCTTTGAATTATCGCAGGGACTTTGTGACAAGATTTACAACGTATACGATTGTTATAACTTCTTAATGTGAGGTGGCTAAATCGATTATCACGGAACATATCAATTTATTTGCCATTCTTTTATTTAACAAAATTTTTATAAAAGAGCTATTTTCTTAAATAAAAGCGAATTGCAAATCACTATCGAAACAAAATGACTATCTTGCACTCTTTATAAGCGTGAACATGAGCAACTACGCGCGAGCACTTTTCGAAAAAAGAAAACGAAAAAAGAAAAACTGAAAATTCGCAGAATAAAGCGCATGCAAAAAAAGGTTGAAAAAATATAAAAAATTCATCATATACGCGATAATTCACAGGGCAGGGCAGTTTCTTTATCCGGGCCCAGAATCTCACAACCCGGATCCACGCGCATTTCCGGATAATCCGTCCATAAGCCTAGGCGCGCGAGCAGCAGCAGCAGCAGTAGCAGCAGGTGAGGTTTCATTCAAAAGAGAGCGCGCGCGAGCGGGCTTCGCGCGTCCGTCTCTCTCTCTCTCTCTCTCTCTCTCTCTCTCTCTCTTTCCCGCACGTACCTAGCATTGAATTTTTTTTTCATCCTATTTGGAATTACGGTAGCGAAGTACAAAGGGAGCGCGCAGCGTGCAGTCGAGCTCTCTCTCTCTCTCTCTCTGGCGTCGGCTCGCCAGTATGTTTTATTAGGGCGGCACGAGCGCGCACCGAGGCTGCATAGCCGCTCTAGTATTAACCAGCAGCGCCGGGCAGCGACTCCTGCTCTTTAACCTACATACATGCGCTCGCGCATAGGCACAAGTATATATCCGAGTGTGCGTTACGGAGCCCCGCGTACCGACTCTGTGTATATACATATACATATATATATAGGCGGCATTCGCAAATAGAAAATTCAATTTTCCCCCAAGCTCCTCGCGCGATCCTTCCAGCTCTTCTCGCATGCCGCCGCGCGTTCGCTTTTTTATTCCCCCTGCCACGATATATCCACCGCCTCGCCAACGCGATTTTTCCTGTGTTTCCTTAGCGGCCGCCTGATGGAATTGTACTCTTTGCTCTTCCGCGAGAGAATGGGAGGAGGCCGAGAGAGGAGAGAGATGCAAAAAGCAAATCAGCGGGCCGAAATCTCGCGACAAATGAAATTATCCGCGGAAAAAAGCTTTCAGAGGCGCCAGAAGTAGGGCTGTCTCGCGTTTCTCTGCTAGTGCTACTACTCTATAATATGTATATACCGGTGCTGTTGGTCTAGAGAGAGAGAGAGAGAGAGAGAGAGAAACAAGCGGAGCGCGCATCTTTTCAGTAGTCGCGACTCTTGGCAACTGTAGCAGCAGCGGCGCGGCGGCGGCGGCGGTGGCGGCGTCGGGCGGCATACCTGCTATACATCGACGGCGGGATTGTGTGTAGCTGCGCTATTGCCAAGCGCTTCCAGCACAATGCCGGGACTTTATTTACTTACCCCAGCAGCGGAAGGAGGACTGCGACTACGTCTGCTCTCTGCTACTACTACGGGATTCCTCATCGTATTTCTCTTTGCTCGCGGTGAGTATGCGCCGCCGCGCCCCGCCGCGTGCAGGAGAGGAGTGTATATACTCTGGTTACGCGCGGTAGCCCGAAACTTCGTTTTCCTAGAGAGAGAGAGAGCAGTCGCGCCAAGTGCAGCTTTAAACTCGACTCGACTTTGCTTACGCGAGTAGTCCGGCGGCTTTTCTATTTTCATGCCCTCTCTCTCTCTCTCTCTCTCTCTCTCTCTCTCTCTCTCTTCCTCTCACTCACACGCTCTTTTAGAGCCTTAATCATTTTAATCTCGCCAATCGTGTTGGAGGGAAGAAATGTCTTGCGACTCGTTATCGTCGTTCACTTTGTTCGCGTTATAGAAGCGCAATTTCAAGCATATAATGTTTATGGCCTGGTACAGGAATGATGTTGTATAGCTGGGAAGAACTTTGGAATATGCGAAGGAAATTAGCTTGTTTGAAATGTATATTATGTAAAGGGCAATGCAAAAAGCGTAGTAACGATGTGATCAAAGTTTCGATTTAAGGAAGGAAACGGTGTTTTCACGACGGTATACAATGGATTTCATTGTCACCGTGTATCGAGTTCAAGTTTGACCTACTAATAAATAACCAAGCTGTTCGAGGTTCCAAGTTGAGAATAAACTCCTGTTCTGTTTACTTATTTTCATATATAACACTGTTTTAAATGGAAAATTCGTGACTCGTTTAATATCACCTCGGAGTGCTATAATAAATATTTTAATTTGCTTTCGAGACACCGACTTATTACTTCGTATGCAGAAATTGAATAGCATTTATTTCCAAACTCGATTTACAGTACCGTCAATCAGACCTAGATTTTAATTGATACTGAGAAATTCACTAATTTATTTTATGCATTCTGATGATAATAATATACAATAATATAAATAATAATGTAAATAAAGTAATAATTATCATTGCTATAGTAGATGTAATAGAACCATATAAATTACTTGAATTTGAAATAAAAATTTAGATTCAAAGTCATAATAATGCATGATAATAAAATGATACTATGAAAAAACAAAGAACTTTTGATATTGTAAACATACTTATAGTCTGATACGTGCCTATTACGTGATAAAATCATATGCCTGTTATAAGAGGTTACGATTGAAGACCGGGGAGAAGCTTTTAAATATAAAATAATGCTGTGTATCCTTATATATAGGGCATCGTTTCTGTATCCCAGAAACAATATCACTTTCACCCATCCATTTACTTTTTAAAATTATTTCACCTTTGTCTAAAACATTTCTTATTCGATTTCGTTGCCCGAAACATTTTCCGTTTAATGAAACTATTCGACTCCATATTATAGGAATCAATATTAATAAAAAACTTTTAGAAAACCATTACGTACCCTTTTTATAAAAAAAGAAAAAACAATTACTAAAAAGAATTATACAGTAAATAAAATTGGAAAAAGAGACTACGTAAAATAATACATTTTTAAAACATTTCATCGTACTATCTCGGGAGGGTATTCACAGCGCCTATCAATATATTCTATTTGCACAACTAAAAGCTTATTGCTATAGTATAATAAAATCGAAATTACAATCGACAATTTGACAAGCGGCACTAGAATAACCGCTCGAAGAATTTCCTCGACGTAAGATGTCATTATAAGTAAGGAATTTTTCTGAACAGCCGCCCACTCCTTTCACCTGTCAATACCAAGATTCGCTGAAGAGTCTGCTGCGTCTCTTTTACCGGTCGATTAAAAGATGTATCGAGTGATTTCGAAAAGCGTCGTGCCACAAAATTTCCGGGTACTTTTTCCCCTCTTTTCCCCAGTTTTCTCTCTCTCTCTCTCTCTCTCTCGCACGCGGCGAGACAAGTTTATATCGAAATCGCTCCACCGTAATTCCTTATGAGATTCTCGGAGCACCCAAGCCGAAGATACCGGCGTTACATTGGCCACTGGCATCCGGCCAGGGCCGAGCCAAGGACCGGAGCTCGCGGTCGCTGCGTTCGCCTCCTTCTTAACCTGATTAACTGATGTTTATTGTTATCCTCTCTTTGACTTTCGCTACCCAACTTGTCCAACCTATCGACCTACTGAATCCCCGACGATTAAGCCCGATGACAAGGGTTTTTAATGACCTATCCGTTACTTCTGATTGATTAAGTTGGGATCTACCTCGTGTATAATCAACTTCTCGTATCAATTTTCTTAGTGCATCTAATTTAATTAGTTTTCCTTTTGTTTTATACATATATTTATTGGATAGATGATATTTCATCTCATGTTTCAAAGGCATGCTGAATAAAACACTAAATGGCTTGGATGTATTTTTAAGTTTCATGACTTTATAGTAACTTGACAATGTTGTATTTTGAATATTCGCAATGTATGTCTAAACCCAATTTACATATTTACAGAAAATCGCATGTGTTTGATCGGGCTTTATATTTACAAGTTTAAATCTGTTGTAGTCATTTTATTTTGAACATCTCTAACAAATAAAACCCGATTGCACGCATGAAAAAGCTACAAGTTATACATTCGAATTTTTTAACGATGTCATGTATTGTTTTAAAAGTCAAAACTCGTTCTCAAAACAGATAGATGTGTATGCTCTCCTCTCGCGGTATATTCCACTCTTCTGCGCGTTCACTCTTTTTTCAGCTGGAATGGAGGAGTTTCCCGGTGGATATTCCTCGCGAGCCACACGAGTGGCCTTAAACCACGGCAAGAACCCCCAGGAGAATAATAGCCTCGTAAATCCAGAAAAAGATGTATCGTTAAGAAAAGTATAACAAGGACAATAATAATTTTTGTTGTCACTTGAAAAGGCATCTTTATTCTGGAATATCTCCTCATTAATCTTAAACTAATTGCTTTTGCATTATCATTCATTAAACAATAAGTTGTTGTTATTGTTAACTTTTACGGGCAATTTAACTCCCTTTTGGTAAATTTGCTTGCGGGCTTAATTTACATGAATTACTGTTAGTGAGTTACATTTTTATATATCGGACGTAGTCCACTCGTACATTAGAAGTAGAAGCATTTTATTAGTTACTACTGTGAAATTTCGAGCATTAGGAAATTGAATAAAATACGAATATGTTCTGGGATTTATTCTACATTACTTTAATAAATAATTTAAATTTAAGTAATTGTGAAAATTCATATAATGAAATTGTTAAGTGTAAACATTAAGAATAAATATGCCTCAATATTTGCATGTAATAAGTGTAAAAGTATTATAATACTAGAAATTATTGACAAATACTGAGTCAAATAAATGTTAATTTTAATATTATACTAATATAACTTCACAATAATTCATTCATATATTTTTTTAATGGGGAATTTTATAATTTACATGTAGTTATTTTAAATACATCATTAAAATATTTCAAAATTCTAAAAAAACTGTTATTAATACTGCAATAATACTTTAGGAAATGAAGATAAAATATACCGATAAATAATTTTAAAAAAAATACTTTGATAAAGAGAAGCTTTTGTGGATTAACACCAGATTATCGATCCTCGATAATCCTATGCAAAGTTCAGCGAGTTCTAAAAGAATGCAAATCCCAGATATATAAAGACGGAAAACAGTGTGTAGGCCAGTTTTAATACCTTGGTATAAAGATTTCATTGTATTTAAAGTTAATTTCAATCCATAATAATGATTAAAAACGAATTAACTTTTCATAAAATATACAAAGGATACATTTTTTTCTCATTATTTATTATACATACATAAATTGTGCTTTATTTCCTACCTTTTTTTTAAAACCCTGTTAGAGTTCGCACTTGTTTTTATTGATTTCATCCAATTAAAAGCAGTTATATATAAAGCGGTTGATTTTAGACAAATAAAGTACAATCAATTAAAAACGTGAAATGATTATGGTTCACGAGTATTATGCAAACTCCAATAATTTCATATCAATGAAAAAGCATTTGATAGTAATATACAATTGTTTCGTTTTGTTGGACATTAATTTCCGCTTAAAGACGATTTTGTCATATTAAGAATACTAGACGAAACATAAATCCTATTAATCCAGTATATAGTGATATATGCCAATTAGAGAGCTTTGTTTACGCTTCTGAAAACATTGCACATAAACTCACCGTAATGAAAGAGATGCAGTAGATACAAAAGCTGCGTGATTAATTGAAGGTGTTACGCAGTTCTTTTGTTTTCATTTGACAAGTATACTATTTTCATTATTACAAGCGACATACGCAACGTCGTTGATGTATATCCTCGCGATATCACGGATTACCTTTGTCTTTATTTCGTCTCTTTGTTTTGTGGCTGTATAATTTAATTGGAATTGAAATGAAAGATCTTCGGCGTACCGAACGTCAATTTAATTCTTTTCCGATATCTTATTGTAAATATTTTATTATTTTTTAGGTTTTTGTTTAATTGGAAGAAAAATACTATAACATGTGTTTTCTCTTTATGAAATGTAATACTCTTTTCTGCGATGAAACCGATCAAAATATTACAAAAAATTCAAGACTATTTTATTAACTCAAAAAAATAAGTAAATGTTCATTAATACAACGTATTTACTTAACGCGTTTTTTTTTTCAGCAACTTGCGTTAACAAATTTAGATAATTCGTACTTGACTAGTAGTTTTAGAGGCTGAATTATCATTCTTGCGATCAAGTTGACTTATATTTTTCCTAACATTTCTTTGAATTAAGATGGTTAATTCGTAAACCAAGTCTTTAAAAAAAATTTTTTCTATAAAAAGGGTTAAATAGATTATTACGTACATTATTATTGCATACTTTTACGTCGGTATATGTGTACTTTACTCATTAGTAATCTGTGCATACATATTCTATCTTAGATATAGAGGATCAAGTAAAAAAAAAGATTTAGCACGACGCACAGCGATTCAGCGAAAAAAGCAGAAAGTTTTTTCTCATTCTGCCACTCCTTTGACCAAAGTCCTTTATCATGCACGTATTGTGTTTACCATGCTTTTGTTTCCCCGAGTTTTCCGCAGCTCTCTTGTATATACTCGCGTTGAAAAATCCTACGTGCTCTTAGCGAATAACTCTGACCAATAATTTTCTTTTATTTACGACCATTACACCCCTATGTTAATCTATTATACAATACCGCTTCTTTCATTTTAGGATTTTATTATTCTAAAATATTCTATTTATACCCACAAGCGCTTTATTTACCTTGAAATTAATTGTTTATTCAATTCTCTCTTTATTTATTCTTATTCAATTCGATTCTCCGTATAATAATATACTTCCGGATCCGTCTGACCATTTCCTGGGTATTACTACTGTATATTTTATATGGTCAATTATTACTCTTAACATTATTCCGTTGTACAGCTATATTTGTCTTCATTTTTACAAAAACTAAAGTGTGTAAATAATTCCTCTTACATACAGGAATAATAATTTACCCGACCCTAATTTAAATCTGCATAATACATTTATCTAACAGCAGCAGCATTTTTGTGTGTTGCGCGTGCACAAAATTACATTGTTTATGGAGTGCTAATTTATCATTGCACACGGCCGCGAATTCACATTCGATAATGTAAATTATTGTACATATACGAAGTGCGCGCGCTTGTAGAATTTATAATGCGATTACATTAGTATCTACCACACACCGGGTGCAAAATAATAATCAGCTTAATCACGTGATTACTTTAGTATATATATATATATATGTATATATGTGTATGTGGCGCGATCTAAATATTCGCGCATATAAGTAGCATCCAGAATGGTATTATTTGTACGCACTTTTCGAGGCGGTCGCGCACAAAGTATTTACACGTCCTTTTTTTATTGTTAAAGCAGCTAATGGCTACACAGAATGCATCACACACATTTCCACAAGCTCCACTCACAAAGAGCTCGCCGGCGCCCCCTTTATCACCTCCCTCTTGCATTACGCAGAATACTTTGGCGTATATATATATATACTTTCGGTTACAGTGCGAGGGAATTTAAAAAGCAATCTCCTCAGCCTCTTTCACTAGATCGCAGGGCGGCGCGGGAAAAATCACGTCCATTGGAAGTTTTTTCTGCGCATAGTACATAACACGGTTGCGAAAAGGCGAGAGAGCAGTGCAGCTGGGAGCGAATGCAACACTCGAAGCCGTGCAGCAGTGCGCGTATATATATACACAGAGCAGCTGTCTGGCAGCTCTACCGCGTAAATATAATGCGTGCTCATTATACGCTCGCGCGTCGCGTGTCGCTTTCGTGCACTGTAAGTCGCGGAGAGAGAGAGAGAGAGAGAGAGCGGCCTCGGTCGAATTTTCAAATTCAATGGCCTGCTGTGCGTGTGTGTGCGGTACGTAATAAGCGCGCACGTCAGCGCCGCAAATCACGCGCTCATCGATTTTTTCCGACGAACAGCTATAGGCAGCCTGCAGCCAGCCGATGACGTCGACTAGTCCCGGCAGCAGCAGCAGCAGCTCGATCCGACTATAACGCGTGTTGTGCGCGCCAATGGGAAAAACACCATCTCTTGCGAACCCCCGTATAAATATATATGTATACATCTCTCGCGTCCAATCGTTTTCATAAACATGTAGGTGCGCACGAGTGCAAATCCGACAAGGAGTGATTGCTTTCGCGGTCGCGCGACGAATAATGCTCTCTCTCTCTCTCTCTCGGCTCCGCACTTTTTTGCGGTTCTCTCTCTCTCTCTCTCTCTCTCTCTCTCTCTCTACTCTGTCGGAGCCCTCTCGAGGCACTGACGTAGGTGTGCGCAGCAAAAGAAAATCCTGACCGTGGCAGCTTGACGTTCACGCGCGCGCGCGATTTATCATGCGGACCTCGCAGCAACGAGCGTCATACGCCAGGACCACTATACCTATATACACCTGAGGCTCGCGCGCGGCCCGCTTCGATCACGCTGCGTACTGCTCATTCTGTCTCTCTCTCTCTGCACTATATGTATACGCGCACCTTAACCTACAGATATATACGCACAAAGCGAGAATAAAATAAATTATTCCCACCTTTATAGCGCGGCCACGACGTACACTCGGCTTTTTGTGCCGCGTACACACCGGCGGCGATTCTTATATATGTATACGCGCATCGCCGCCTTTCGTAGGGGAGTCCAGGTGGCGGCCACTTAGCAGCTCGCACCGCCGCCGCCGCCACGCGTATCCACACTTTTATGGTGTTATTAATTATTTGGCCGGCTCCCGGTGTCGCTGACTAATTATGCACGAGCGACCGCGACCGGGACAAAGGCCGCGCGATTCGCGTCGCTACGTTGTGTAGGAATACGTCAAGAAAAGGGAGCCGAGTGCACGCGCGCGTGCAATGTAAATATTAAAGCCCGCATAGCTCCCGCCCGACGCGTTTATATTCGAGAGCCAGTGCTGAGAGCGAGAGGAAGTGCGATTATCGGGCTCGTACTTTTGTGCGCGGGGGTCGACTAGTAAATGCGCTTTATTACCCCCTCGCGAAACACACGTAGGCTATGTAGGCGATATCACTTACAGTACCCCGCGGGGGAAAGTTCGCCGTGGCTAATGCTAACTTGTGGATTTTACTTGGGCGATATGGGCGTGCTTTATGCCCCTCTATATACCAATCGGGATCGCGATTGTGCATCGTTGAATATCTGTTTTTATGTATAACCCTGGTACGTTCGGTTCGATTAATATCGTAATCATCGCGACATAATATATACGTTTCACTTCCAATCGAGCAATTCCTGTGACTTTCGAAATCGCGTTCAACAAAAGAGTTAAAATAATGTTCTTGAAAGTTTATAGGCAGGCAAGTTGCAACTATGACAGTATCAAAGGTGCTTAAGCGTTTCTGTTACGACGAAGAATTTAAATTATTCTTTTCTTTTCACTTCTTGTTATTATAAATTCCATAGTGAATAAAGCAATATAAATTTAATGTAAAAGTACATTTATGTTAATCAAATTTTTTTGTTCGCATATGTATTGTTTTATTTGGAATTATAACTGCACAAGTTTCAATAGTGCTTGAGTAAATTGTTATTATTTGTAAATGCAATCATATATGTATATTAATAATTTGGATATGCAATAATAAGTTCATAATAAACAGTTAACTCTGCGAAACTATAATTTAAAACAAATTCTTGTTATTTTCTGATTTCAAAGCAAATAATGTTACAAATACACACAATTACGCCATACAGGTAGCAAACTATATTTGATTACGACTGCTTTCGTGAACTACATGTAATTTGAGGGTACAAGATTAGATAACTACTGCTTGGTCATTTCGCAGCAACTTTCATGGATATGACCACTCTCTATGTCGAAAATGTTTCATAAGCGTCCCGAGTTCTATAAAGGATGTAATAAATTAAATTTAACATGTACCGTTGTATATTATAAATTACAATAATACTATATTTTGTCATATATATCAAGATAAACTACTATTGCATTTTTTGATTGATTGCTGTAGGCTGTCTTTGATTTATATTAAACGTCGAAATAACGAACATAGTTTTTTTTCTCTCAATCAATCCAAGCCCCAAACTCCATAAAGTGCTAACCATAAAATACCAATCCATAGTTTATAGGAACGATTTTAGGGACACATACTGCGCATACGAATGGCAACCTTTAAACTCGCAAACCCTAAAACAAAAATTGTAACAAAAATATATAATATCATTTAAAATGTGTTTATGAAAATAAAACAATTAAAATAACATTGCAGCCATTTAATTTATAAAATATTAATAAATAATATAAATAAACGAAATAAAAAATTACTTTATACCAACTTCTATTATTATGTACGGTGTGTAAAATCAATTTGCATTATCAAACTTTTTACTATACATATTATGAAAATGTACACCTTAGAAATTTTTAAATAGTACATTTGGTTTATGATATAAGGTAGCAGATCTAATTTCTGATATTCACCTTGTTGATAGTCATCGATTGAAATTTTGTATTTAGAAATTGCTATCAACAGCTTTCCATTCGGTACAGTATTACGACCAAAAAAAACCCCGAGATATAATTAGTTTTGTCGATCATTGACATTGATCAAAAAACAATCGCCGCAGTTACGTCAGCGCGCGTGGAAAAGTTGAAGCGCGAAGACTGGCATTTGCACGAGACGTAGAAAGAATCAACAAAGCCCCTGGAGGCATTCGCAAAGAAAACAATAGAGCTGGGAAAGTAAAAGTCGGGAGAGAGATAGAGAGAGAGTAGATGCTCGCATATTATAAAGAAATAATTCAAACGCGCAGGCGATTCGCTGAAAGACAAGTTTATCATTGTGCGAGCGCGCGCGCGAACACAGACGAATCGGCATCGCAGGCGAATCAAACAATGCACGGGGCTGCAGCCTCGCGCGACATCAGGCGAATGACTTTCCCCATTGGCATTGACAATTTTCATGCACGCGTGAGCTGTGCTATACGGCGTATCTAGCGCGGCAGCAAAGGAATGCCTCACGCTGATATCAGCTCAATGTCTCGCTCTATCTCTCTCTCTCTCTCTCTCTGCCCCGCGGCTCGATGTCAAAATGCCCGCGGAGCAAGAGTATTCCGCAGCGCGCGGCGCGAACAATGCCCGTGGACGCAATCATCCCCGTTCCATTCTTCCCTGCCTCCATCTCCTGCTCCATCTCCTCTCGTGCAGCCGCCTGCGCGCCTCGAGCCCTCGGGCTTCCATTCTTGCCGCGGCTGCGTGCAATAATTTCCTTTCAAAAGAACGCCGGAGAAACCGAGCCAGCGTAAAACCTATTATGTAACGTAAGGAAGGGAGTCAGAGAGAGAGAGAGAGAGAGGAGAGAGGATAAAAAAGTCTGCGGGAGGGAATCGGAATCCCCGCGACTGACCTATATATCGCGCGCAGTGTGCACGTGTGTACGCGCACGAGTATGAGAGAATTAAATTGTGTAAAAAAAAAAAGAAAACGCAGTAGAGAGAGAGAGAGAGAGAGAGAGAGGAAAACATTATACGCGCGCTCGACAACGAGCTGACACTCGTACATTTTCAACTCGGCATACTTAAGTGGCATGGGTCTCGTGCCAATCGTTGTGGCAGCGGACAAGAGCAGCATATAGCCCCCTCTCCCCCTTCCACCGTATCTCTCAGCCAGTGCCACGCGTTATATCCAATTCATATTCTGGAATTAATGTTCGATTGACGTTTGGAAAATTCCCCTTTATAGAGGGAAGCTCGTCTGTGATGCGATTGTGGCGTGATTAATTTGCGCGGATCGAATAAATTATGATGTAAAGGGCCTCGACAGTTTTGACGACGACTCATTATTTATACGATGTAATAATGTATATATGCATTTTAACGGCGAAACCGTCGCACTGCGCGATAATATTGCGTTGTAGTCTGCGGTGCCAGCTAACATGTCTTTGATTGCACTTGCCCCAGGCGGTGCCGATACTTATACACTCGGCGTACGAAAAACTTTGCGTATACATGTGTATATTGCTAATGGGAATATTGTGCGTGATCTTGATTCAGCTTCAGGTTGATTGTGGTGGGATTGGTATAACTGCAGCTACAATTAAGAAAGCGCTACACTATATAACCAGATCGAAATTGGATCGAATAAGTCGCGATCGCGCGGGGTTCGGGGCACGCGAAAGCTGTTACGCGCCTTTTTAAGCGCTCTGCCCCTACCAGCGGGGCATTAAAAAATAAATGGGGAAAAAATACGCCGCCGCCGCCGCCGCCGCAGTGGCGAGGCGAACAAAAAAAAGTTAATGCGTCCATAAGCAAAGCATCCGAAGAAAATTATTAGATTAACATGAGTTAGCGCAGGGAAGGGGTGGATGCAGCGCGTAAAAAACAAGCCTGGAACCGGTCGAGACGGGATTTTTATTACAGTAAAACCACTTTAGCAAAGTCGTAAAATGCAATTTGCTCTATGGTATTTCGACGCCGCGCCGCTCGTTTCTTTCTCCCTATATCCCTTTTTAGCCTCAGCTATAGTATCTCCTACCGCAACGGTGAATTTTATCTGTTTTATCAGAACAACTGCTGCACGTATAAGGTCGCGGTTGATTTTGTTGCCTGCGCATACGTATATATATATCTGCGGTCCGGCAATTAAGCTGCAGCACGTCCAGGGGCGCAGTGTACAGTGCATGAGTGTGATAGAGAGAGCGAGCGAAAGAGAATAAGAGAGCGAGAGAGAGAGAGAGAGAGAGAGAGAGAGAGCGGCGCAGAACGGGGGAGGTTCAGGCGAAGAGCGGGAAAATTCCGAGTGGAATTCCGTGTTGCATTAACGTTTCGTAATGCAAGCTATGTCGAGAAACAGTGTGGCGGGAGGGAGGGAGGGCGAGAAAGTGAGGCAGGCGCAGGATCAGCGGCGAGAGAGAGAGAGAGAGAAAAATGAGTGGAGGAGGAGTAGGAGGAGGAGGAAAAGCGACAGAGCGTTTCAGGCTATTTTCGCGGCGCAGTACTCTCTTCTTAATTGGTCACTCGTGCTGCGGCATTCACGACGCGGCATTACGTACTCGTGGGTCCGCCCGCCCGCGCGCCTCTGACTCCGCATCGCTACATATACTCTGCTCGCGGAACAATGGGGCTCGGTCGTCGGTTCCGTGCTGTGCTCGTGTCCCCGTGGCAGCCCCGCCGCCAACCTCGACCGTCCGCATCGACCACGTATCGCGCTCTCTCGGCGCGCTAAGTGCGCCCAAGCCCGGAAGCGAGTGCCGAGGAGGATTTTTAAGCGCGCGCGCGCGAAACAGAGAGAGAGAGAGAGAGGGTGGGGGAGAGAAGTAAATGCGGAGCTTTTAAATTCGAACGAACTCCTCTAGGTGAGCGTCCGGGGGGCTCGTCGTGCAGGGCTGCAGCTGCGATTCAGTCAGCGCGAGAGCGGAGAGGCCTCGCCGGAATAGGAGTAGAGGGGGGGGG
>UELV01176590.1:0-12344 GCA_900490015.1 Megastigmus stigmatizans | reverse complement strand
ATAGCGACTCGTGCACTCTGTGTGTGTGTGTGCGTGTGTCGCGCGAGTAATAAAGAGGCCGACGAGGGAGGAAAAATTGCGTGCTGCGGCCACCAAGGCGCGTGATGATGCGTCTGGCGCGAATATGTTATTGCACTGCAGGTCCGCAATTTTCGATCACTATTGCGCGCGTCGATTTACTTTTGTCACTGATACAAAATTAATTTTTTTTTCTTCTCTTAACTTTCATTCGTATATGTACAGTTGTGAACGAAGAAGCGGGGATTTCAATTGCTGAGGGAAATTGGACTGACGCATACGCTTATGCTGTTTAAGTAGTTAGATTCAACTTCGAGTCAGGCCTTAACTTAGTTTAAGTTCTATTGCTTTAGTGGAGTCAGCAAATCTTGGGTAATAATTGCCCCATCGCGCTAAATTATAATTGACAATGATTTACACGATTCTAACGACAAAAGATATTTAATAATATATGTGTTATTGCATATGACTCGAGCGAGTGCACGTAAATTACTCAAAAAATAAATAGTTTTAATATTAAATTGAGAATGTTTGCACGAATATCAGGAAAATGACTCGACGGGATTCACCGCAGCTCCTTTATTAACAAATTAACGCTAAGTAAGAGTTTCTAGGGAGCGAGCGACAGAACTAATTTCGCAGCAGCAGCGCGCGCCTCGTACGGTATAATATTTTAGCTCTCGGAGCGCGAGATTGTTGTTCGATCGGCCGGGACGGTATATATATATATATATATATATACGTGGGGAATTCGGGAGTGGGCTAAGATAGTTGGTGTGTCGCTCGCCCGGGTCCTTCCTTCCTATCGAGCGAAATTTACGCCGGTTACCCTCGTTTTACCCGTTTCTCTCTCTCTCTCTCCTGCTCCCACGGGTGTGCAAAGAGGGAGAGTCGAGTTCTCGAGTCGAGTCCAAATTCAATCGAGCAAGTCCGGTGTGGACGGCCGCCGACCGACGACGATGTCGCTTGGCAAATAAATTTGCGTTAGCGCGCTTACATTTCTACCGCGGCCCTTCTCTCTTCTATATATGTCGCCAGAGCCCGTTATACTTGATCTCTGTGTTGGCCCCTTTTAAATGCGAAAAAGTGCGCCTGCGAGTAGCTGGATTTGTCGAGAAGACACTCTTGTTTCGGTAGTCTCTACGTATTCAGTATTGACTAGTTTTTCAGGTATATATTTTTACTATTTTTGTTTCGATATGAAACAGATTATTTTTCGTTGTTCAATTGACGTTTTTCAATTAATACTTAAACAACTTAGGTAAGCTTAAGTAAGACCATTCTTAAAAAATACTTTCTTACGTGTTCCATCCTCAATTTACCAAGTCAAAGGAGTTACGGCACCGTAAAGTTTGAATAACCCAGTTTTTGTCAATCAGCTCAAATCCGATTGACGTAGAGGGAACAGGGGGGGGGGGGGCTTTGACGTGACTCGCCGATGATAATGGGCTCGAGGGGGTCTGAGAATCTGACGTAACAGCCGGATATCTCTCGCTTGCTCGCGCATTTCATAGATCAGCAGCTTCTCTTCCTTCCCCCCTCTCTCCCTCTCTCTTCATTCAAGCACGCAGAGGATCGATTAAATTTGCACTCTCCCGGGGTATATTGGATTACGCGCTCAAGTCCTCCTAGGCTAACCTCAAAATCCGACAGATCGCTCCGCGTTCTCGAGCATGTGATTCGCGAGTGCAGCTTCCTCCTCCTCCACGTCCTTATGCTCTCTCGAGCCCCGTTGCTGCCTCTTGCCTCTATGTCTGCGGTTCGCATATATATATATATATATATATACCACAAGAAGAGCGAGCGAGCGTTCGACGTCTCAAATCAGTTTTGCGCCGCGAGCCTTGACGACATGTCGTCGTTGTTGTCGTTGTCATCGTCTTGTAGCGTATACCTACGATCCGATCTTTTCTTTCGATAACGAGGTTTAATCGTATAGCCGGATGGATACCTCCGCGTATTGGTGGCTTAGCGATGCTTGGCAAATGTTCTGCGGAGGCGAGGGGGATTATCCCACGCCTTTGCAAATATGAAGATTGTTTTCACTTCTCGTTTTCATTGAAAGGCAGGATTTTCTTGTTTGCGTAAAAGAGAAACCAATTTAGGTGCTTTCCTAAAATAAATAAAAAAATACTGATAATAATTTCAGCAAGATTCTTTGGATATTATCTTTTTTTTTTAAGATTGCACTTTCGGTTAAACAATGGAAATTTTTATATCGAGATAAATTTTAAAAAGCTTCGTCAATAATTATTAAAAAATCTTACGAATGAATCGCATTTCTTCACCTCGTAAGAAATGAAGCAGCGCAAAAAGAGTAAGCTCTATATATGCACGCTGAAAGAAAACAAAAAAAAGGAGAAGAGTAGCCTCTCCCGTGCACGATGGAAAAGTTTCGCGGCAAACTCGCGGGTGAAAAAAGTTTTAGGCCGTGCGATCCAATAGCCGAGTGAATCGCCGCAGCATCGAAGCACTAGAAAAGCGCGTAGAAACTGGACGCACCCTGCACGGCTAGCTTTTCATCCACCTGGGGCAAAAGGGAAAATGCTGCACTCGCGTGTGTATATGGCCTTTCGCGTAAGATCAGCGAGGAAAAATCAGACGCGAGAGAGAGAGACTCGTCGTCGACCACCTCTCAGACGCCAACTTTTTCGCGAAAGCACCTTTCGTGGTGCAGCTTTAGCGTACCGCGCGCGGCTTCTTTTTTCTTTATGTCCCGCGAATAAAACGCTACGCGCGGTGACCGGCGACTCTTTCCGCTACACGGCTGTGAAAGGGAAAAAAAAATATGTGGATAGTCTGCGGATGGATATTTTTCTGAGCCGCGCGGCTCAACTTGCGTTTTTTCCCCCCTTTTTCTTTTCGCGAATTAGTTCCATTTGCCAAAGTTCGCCGTATTTAAAAACAGAAAATGCGGTTATCCGTTTTGAGATCTGCTTGAGGATTTGTATATTTAATTTGCGAAATTGCTTTAACTGAATTTCGTTTTATCGTGATATCCGTCGAGGAGAGCAACTGGAATATTTATTGCAACTTTATATGTTTAAAAATGTTTTGGGTAATTTCAAATTCGCTGCATTTGCTTTAAACTATAAGTAGTTTTACCTGCAACTTGTTACGAATAGACTTTTACTATATAACATATTAGAATAACCATTCGACAACAGTTAAGTTTCATGAACTCACCTTACGCCTGAAAACCAACTATTGTACACTGCAGTTCATGAAAAAATCGAAAGCCAAAAAAAATAAAGAGAAACGCGCAACGTTTTAAAGCCTCGGTCACCGGAAAACTCGAGTCCCTCGCGCGTTTGCAAAACAATAACCGCTCCGAGAACTGACGAGCGTCGGCTCAGCTCTTTCTCTCTCAAAAATGTCGGATATGACATGCGTGACTGTGACCGATTAATAACGCAAACGAGAGAGAATGAGAGGGACAGAGAGAGAGAGAGAGAGAGAGAGAGAGAGAGAGAGAGAGAGAGAGAGAGAATGGCGACTTCACCAAAGCGGATTAGCCGCGTACGAATGAGCTCGCGTTGCCGGAATTGTCATTCGTTGTTTTCTCTCTCTCTCTCTCTCTCTCCCCCTTTCTCTCTCTGCTCTCACTCACTCTTGCACTCCATTTTCATTTTGTTTTCGATTCGTCGCGAGCAAGGGCTGCCGCGTCAAAATGCAAAAGAAATTAATATAAACGAGGGCCTGTGCGCTTGCGGAGCTTCATTTGGTTCGGAAGCAGAGAGCGAGAGACTGCGAGAGAGAGAGGGAGCGAAATCCGATTCGCTTTCGATTTGATTAAACTCGATATTCAATCCGCGCTCGGGCGTGTATAGTGATTTCGGGATATTCGTGCGCTAAGGCACACGCGTTTATATGCTGTGGTGCGTGCGTGTGTGCGTGTATACAACGCCTGCTCTTCTTTTCCGTCAACGAGCCGCGAAACGACTCTTTTTGCCGAGGTTTTCTTTCGCCGTTTTCAATGGATATATCCTGCGTAACGCGATAAACGCATACATACGAGTGCACGCCGTTTTGCGAAAAAAATCAAAGGATTTACATGGTGCTTCTGCATACTTGTCTATTTGTTGGCGGAGTTACATTTTTCGCCGATTAAATGTTACGGTCGATGTGTTGGAATGTTCCGTTCTTTTTTTTTGTTGCTACCCAATTTTTATTGCGTGGTTGTATAACTTTTGGAAATGGAAATGAATCCAACAATGAAAACAATTTTTTGTATAACAATTTTTTCTTTTATTCCTTTTTTTTTTGTTTATTAATTGATTTTCTTTGAAATACGAATGGAAGTTTTTTCAAAAAATAGAATTGCGTCTTGTAATAGCATACAGTTCACCGATAGAAAACTTGTTTACAATATGTTCACCATAGGTAAGCCATCGTACGTTTCTTTACCATATATCGATATTCATCTGTATACACTGTAATCAATCACACAGTACATCTGAAAAAAGTTTTTTTTTCTTATCGGGTTTTATAACCTCTCACCTTAATTCAAGTCTATACATTCTTCACCACATCTACTCATTAACCTCCAAAACCAACCTAAAAGAAAGAGTCAGCAGTTCTCGTTAAATCAAAAATTCACCTTGTCCCAATGCATTAACAAAGCAAGCGAGGCACGTGGTAGCGATTAATCGGCTCGGGTAAAAAGCTTCCCCCCCCCCCCTCTCTCTCTCTCTCTCTCGCGTTTCCCAGGTATAAGTATACGCACATCGGCGGCAAGGGCGAACGCGCTCATGTTTTATCGGGGACAAACCGCTCGATTATGCGGCGGTGGGGGGGCTTTCTGAATATGAGATAAGGCGTCGCGGACCGGGTCGCAGCTGGGCTAAGTGTATTCCTCGCTTAAGCTCGTCCTATAATAAGCCGTAAACAACGCTTAAGCGCTAGCTCCTCTGTACCCGAGAGCTCCGTCGAATTACCGAGATATTATATACGTGGGCAGACGGGGACACGTACTCGTTCTCACCGTGAGCTTCATTCTTTTGCTGCTGCTGCTGCGATCGCTCTAGGTTATAAGCGTTCGTTTAGATATCCTTGAGGGATATTCACGATGCGGTCATGAGGTGAATGTCTTAGGGACGTTCCGCGGGGTCATTGCTTGGCTCCGATTCTTTGGAACTTACGCGATTATCGTTGGTTTTTTGAACGTCAGTTGTGTGGAATCCTGCGGCAATCAGGTTAATAGTTTTGGGAGTTTGCACTAGCTGCGCTAGCTGTGTAATAAGTCATTCAAGGTAATTTAATTAAATACTCTTCCATGTTACTGAAATTTAACGGTGTAATTAATGCCATAGCAAAATCCAATTTGATCCGCTATTGTTTATCAATACTTCAGCATTTCAATCAAATCATCAATCCATTAAAACCGAGCTAATTATTCGCTTTGATTTATATTCAGCTCACTATTTCAATTTATTATAAATTGAAAGTATAATTTTTTTTTTTTTGAAAATCGTAAAATATCGTATGGTTTTATTTTATTGAAGTACTTTTTTCCTCGAACAACATGCAATTCATTAAGAGTAGATTATTTATTCTCGTTTATTGACTTTTCTTAATCAAAATAGACAATAAACTCGAAAAAACCTCACTGTTTCATCCTTTTAACTACCACTGCTCCCATTCTCAATAACAATAATACATTCTTTCTTTCGCAATACGGCTTTATTTTCGCGATAACAAAGCCAAATAATTGAAAAGATACGATAATAAAGGAAAACTCTCGCAACATTAAATTGGCTAAAAAAATATAGACTATAAATAAATGGTATTGACTTAAAAGAGAAGAAAGTAAACAGACAAAACGCACAGAAAACAAAGTAAAATTCATTGAATTAATCGGAACTTCTGCCGCGGATATCTCGGCACGAGATCTCACCTCGAGACACAAGACTACGCGCGGCGCATACACATAGAGCAGTCGAGATAATGAAAATGATTAATGCGCGCCAATTACAATTGCGCCTGCTACGTTCCATAATTTCACGCGCCGGCAGGAGAGACGAGCTCGCTTATGCATTCCTCGCTTCCTGCAGCAGCAGCAGCAGCAGCAGCACCCATTAAAAGGAGCGCTCCAATAAAATGGGCAAGCAGTAGCAGCAACTCCCTCGGCGTCGATTCGCGCGAGCGCGCGGGTAGCGGATAACACGCGCAGGGAGCTGAGAAGGAGAAAGAAGGAGAGGGAGCATTAAGATCTTGGCAAGAAGCGATTTCTTTGCGCGCTCGCGGGGAGAGAAGCGATGCTGTAGATAAAGGAACGGAGCGCGCGCGCTTCGCTCTCTCTCTCTCTCTCTCTCTCTCTCTCTCTCTCTCTCTCTCTCCTATTGCATTCCAAGGCAGATATTAATGATATAATATTTCTTTGATTCAGCCAAGCGCGTTTCTCTTAACAACCTCATCGTGTTAAGAGAAACCGCTCGCTCGCTCGCTCTCGCTGGAGTCTTCGACGGCGGAAAAAAGGAGGAGAGGGTCTAAGCGAGAGATGATAGTAGCGCTGGAACGGAAAATGTGACGGAGAGAGACAGAGAGATGCGAAATTCTCATTTCTCTTCGAGGTAGGAGAGAGAGAGAGAGAGAGAGAGAGAGAGAGAGAGAGAGAGAGAGAGAATGAGAAATCAGCGAGAAATAAAGAAGGGTGGAAAATAAGTAAGCGAGAGCGAGAGAGGGAGAGAACATTCTTTTAAGTAGGAGTCGAATATAACGTGCCGCGCTACGAGGAAAGGAACGGATGGGAGGAGGAGGAGGTATTGCAGAAGAGTTCAAACGTACACTCTTAGAGGAAACCTCCGTTTCGCATCACTTTATGCAGCTGGAATAAATTACATTCATATTATCCGAGAGCAGCCCCCGCGGGTTCTCGCTCTCTCTCTATTTCTGTATATACGCCCGCACCGCCGTTGCTGCTGCTGCTGTACTGCACTTTCTTCGTTTCTTTCGTCTTCGACTCTTTTTCTTCTTGTTCGCCTACTTCTGCGCGCTCGGCTGGCTGGCTGACTGCTCGACGCCTCCAGATTTCCTCGCTTTTTTTCAGACGTTCCGCTCTTGCGCTCGGCTCGGAGAAAGCGAGAGGAATGGAGTTCGCTTATTTCGGGATAGACACTCCTACAACCTACACACAATTAATCTAATTTTCAAACTTGCTGATGTATTCGATTTTCATAAACGATGTCGATGAGTCCGGATTTGTATAATGCTCAAGTAAGCCTTTACTACTGTAAAGGGAAAAATATACTTCTAAATGAAATTGAGATTTTGCAATTTCAAAGAAATGTTTATATTTGTCAACTATTTTGTTTTAGACAGTTGTTAAAACTATATCATCTTTAGTGAATTGAAAGTATAAATTAGAATCCACTAGCGCAAGTTCATGTGCACAGAAATCAGACGTGAACGCGATACTAATTTTTGCATCGGACGGGCTAAAATCGTAAATAAAGTGCCAAATGAATAAATCGATGCGAACTCGCGGGTGTCTCTTTTTCGCTGCGTAAAAGCCTCGTTTCCAGATTAATAAAACATTCCCATTTAGGATATTAAGTGCATCAAATAAAATATTCAGTACAATCAGGCTTTAAAAGGGCTGAAACTGACGATCTTCCACTCAATTTACTTCTCAAGAAGTTTTAATTAGCTCCGAAACTTGCCTGCACGTACCTCGATTCGGAAAGCTTTTTAAAATGTCATTACGCAATTAAAATGTTTTACAGACGAAAAAAGTAATTTAACGTTCATTGGATCATCCGATTTTCCACGGTATGATGCTATTAAATAGTTCCTCAGTCGGGAATTGAACTAATTTTTGTTTAACTGTATATTACAAAAAAATAATACTGTAACTAAAATGTTAATGAGCCCATCAGGATTTAAGATATTCCTGTTTATTAAAGTAGGGTCTTTATAGGCCCTGTCACGTACAAAAACATACTTAATATTTTTTAACTACATAGTATTTGAGCAAGCTCATACATGCTACGCTTTTAGCAAAAATCAGTTCCAAGCATTCTGCTACAAACATAAGGAAGGACACTGTGCGCAACACCGTTTCTTTCCCCTGTCGCAGGCGAAATCTCGCAGTCAGAGGTTGCATTAACACGTTGACTGCCACGCGTGTTTACAACAAAATCCCCGTCAGGCCACCGGCGCCACTGTAAGATGCGTGCTCTGCTACCGCATGTCTGTTTACATTTCTTTCGGTACTCTCAGCCCGATATCTATTACGATCCTCATTTATCACTTGGAAATCCTTTGGAAGGAGTCACCCGATGTGGCCTGATGAGAACTTTTGCTGTCACCCGAATACGGGTGACACGGCAGTTAACGTGTTAAAGGTAATCCGTAAAATCGAGATTTCAGTCGGCGAGATATTCTGTGATCCTTGACAGTCACGACCTTCTTCGCGAGGGGATGGAATCCTAAGCGTAAGGTACCTCAACGAGACTTTTAATACATCTTCCATTCTCGGCCTATCCTTTCGCTGTATATAATGTTTCTGTTTCTGCGTTTCATTTTTCTAATCTCTCTTGCGAGAAGGGAAAAAAATGGTAAAGGAGAGAAAGAGTGAAGGTGAAGGGAGCAGGAAGTGGCAGGCGGGAAATTGTCAGGAAGGAGGCAATTTCCTAAAGTTGATACGAAATAAAGCATAGGAAGAAAAGTCATTTCGTGGCGCGGATAATGGAGATAGTAATGTTATTGTAATACTTCGGTTCGACGTACCACGGGACTCAGGCTCGTTCAAATCTCGCTTCTCAAATTTCGCTTCGGATCCATACGATGATGGCATTATTTTTGGAATGGAATTTTACGTCTAATTTTTAATATATTTATATGTTTTATTTAATTCTTATAATTTTCCATTAAGCGTCCGGATTTGGCATGGGAAAACGTTAAAAATGGATCGTAAAACGCAAAAGCTGAAATTATCTCTTTTACGCGAGTATTATCGAACATTAAATTTTACAATTTTCTCCTATAAAGTCACGGAAACAATTGAATTTTTTTATCACTCCTGGTAATTTAAAGTAATTCTGGTCGAGAAGAGCGAATCCGAGTGAAGAATTCAATAGAATTTTTAATACAATCTCAATCTGGCATAGTATTTTAAATTCACCACTATAAAAATTTATAAGTTAAAAGTATTGTACTTTCGGAAAAAAAGCTCAAACCATTGATTTTCCAGATAATAATTAGGGACTCGTCGAAAAACTATATTTTTTGCACTCCCTCCAGTTATGACAATTCTAATGGTTGTGCAGTCTATGAATAATCTTCTCATCTCTCTTTCTGACAAAAAATATATGAGGTTATAAACGGGCGATGTTCTTCTTGCAATAGATAATTCTGATCTGTCTGTCTCTTTACCTTTCCCTCTTTTTCACTCGTTGGCTTCTCAAGGAGAAACGAAAGTGGTGGTGCTTTTCTATGGGCTTTCAATTCACTCCTGAAGAGCCTTCTAATAGCATCAGTGGACGTCTCTGAAGTGGCCCTACTACATTTTTTTTTCTCTCTCTCTCTTCTTTTTTCGGAAGCGGAGGATGGACTCTTTGTTCGACTACGATAAAACGCGGAAAGCGTCGGAAGTATAATGCAAGTGGCTGACTGTTTGTTTATTGCGGTGTATACAATGGCATTGTGTAAGGCAGAAAGTAGCGTTGGCAAAATATGCTATTTTGAAAGTTTTGGAAGCGAAGTACGAAGGTGTAGCGGGTTTATTCTCTTGTTGCATCGGATCGACATTTGATTTTTGATTGTATTGCTAATGCATCTTCAAAATGTTACGACTGCCATTTTTCGAAATTAAAAAGCAGGAAGTTAAGTTTTCTGTAGATGTTCGATAATAATCAATGAGCTTTCAAGTTGAAAGAATAGGGAGGAAATGCTTTATTTCTTTCAGTGTTGAAATTTTACATTGCAAGCTTTACAAAATGGAGGATCAAAATTCTGTAATATTGAATATAGCATTTTTATAATAGGAACTTTATTTCGAGAAAATCGAACGAATTATAACACCTATGCTATAATTATACTAAATGGAATAGGACCTGACCTCAATGAAAGTACAACGAAATAAATTTCGATTTTATTGGAACATCTTTAGAATGTTGGCGAAGTCATTATTCTAAATGTGAAATCGATTCATCGAAAGGATCCAATAAAATACTTATAGAATCCCCAATATATTCCAAATGAACATTACCAGTATTCGTCATTGCAAAGAGAATCTTTCCAGATACAATAAAAAAAATTTATCTCAATCTCCATTAACGCATCCGTAAAAATCTTGATCATTCGAGTACGATAAATAATAATATCCTTCCACTCCTTCGAAGGGACTCAAAAGTACCGAATCCGAAGAAAGAAAAATGCCCCCATACTCACTCCTAATCCAGCCATTTGCGAGACTTATCCTTAACCTCGGGCAATCGCCTCCCCCACGAAATCACGATTCTCTCCGACTGCATTTCCATCGGGTGTGCGAGCGGAGAGGTGCGAGGGGGCGTGTGCGCGCAGCTCGTTTGCACAGCAGATGCGGCGCGCAAGCGTGATTCGCGTGTCTCTCTCTATGCGTCATTACCGCTGAAAACGGGCGCTAACGGCTAACGAAGTTTGACTGAACCACCGCTGCGCGCCAACATATAATTCGCGAATCGCGTCGAATCGCGCAACTGGCGAGTGCCTAGTAGACGAACTCCTGACTGGTCAGACCCGGGGATGGACAGCTGCAACAAAAAAAAGTGTACAGTTTCTGGCTTTTGTGCGCCCAAGCGGAGAAGTTAAACGTGAATGCAATTTAAATATCAATGTTTGTATTAAATATTCGCAGGGCTGTAAATATGAGGCGCGCGCGGTTGCCATGGTAACGCGCTTCTATGAGAGAATTTTTTCGCGCTTTTTTAAAATCTGGATTTTGCACAACGATTTGTGGGTCGCTATGCGCGAATTTATTAAAACTAACTTTGTTCATTGGTACGGGGAATTTTGAAAAGAATTTTCCGGCTTGCAATTACCAAGCAGATATTATGTTAGCCTCGCCAGTGAAGACTAAAGATAAAAAGGGATAATTTGCGTCTCTTTAACAATGATATAGTTCTCCAAAGCAATTTTTGGCAAAAATGAAAGAATAAGTTATTTCGAATATTAAAGTACTTTATCAATTCAATTTTCGATGCGTATATAACATTATTTAATAGAAATCTAATTTAATAGACTTTCCACAACTGCTGCAGGTATCATTGTTACGATTTTTATGTCATAAAAAATACTGCATATTTCAAAATCTTCTGGATTGGAGTATGGTTTAAAGCAGATATAAATAAAAGTGTACTGACATTGCGCATCGAAAATTTCACAACTTTAAATTATTCGGGATCATAAGATGTTTTTTAAGCTCTATAAGCATGTAGCTATCGTAAGTCGACAGTAAATATTTCGTAAAATATGTTTGAACATTTCGAAGTTTTTTCCACTATGTGTAAAAAAGAAAAGCGTGTAATATGAAAGCCGAAAGGTATTACAATATTCCTACATATGTCCTATAAAATGTATCTACAACAGCCAGCAATATTATTAACGGCCAAGCAATATTAACACGTAAACTAGAACGTATCAAAATTGGAAACTGAATCTGATACCGGGAGCGAATCAAAAAACAAACGCGCGCAGCTCCCTCAGCGATCCATAAAAGTCCGTCAATTTGAAAAATCCCCGTTGCGCGCGCGCACACACACACAGACACACACACACATCCACACACCCATACAGCAACAGCTGCGTGCTAGTGCAAATATAGCCTCTTACATCCCCTTGAACAGCAGCGGCGTGGCTGGAAAACGATGCAACAGCAGCAGCAGCAGTGCGACGCATCCTTTAAAAGACACAAAAGTAGGAGTGGAAAGAGAGAGAGAGAGAGAGAGAGAGAGAGGAGAGAGAAAAAAAAGGGTCAGCTCGATGCCGAGGCCCGGGGACAACGTAACTCCCGGCACATTGCTTCCTGATGACCCCTGCCCGACAAACCTCCTCGTTGGGGATTCGGAAATTGGACTTCGCGTGGCCTCAACCTCCTCTACCTCCTCCTCATTCTCCTCCTACTCCTACTACTCTCTGCTCGCTCAATAGCCTCTCGCGAATAGAGGGAGCGGTAACAGTCGACCCGCGGAAAATCGAGTTAACCGAGCGCACGGCGAAGCGAACACTTTGTTTAGCAGCGGCAAACTACTGCCTCGCGAGGATGTATAATTTACTCGGCTCCGACTTTCTATATGTCTATGATTTCTTTCTGCCCCATTTCGAGAGAGAGAGAGAGAGAGAGAGAG
>UELV01176577.1:8905-37533 GCA_900490015.1 Megastigmus stigmatizans | reverse complement strand
CGTATACTCTTAGAAGCCGATCGTGCGCCACTAAAGCTCTCGCACGCACCCTCGCTGTGATAGACGCCTTTTGCGAGTGTACAGTAAGGCTAGGAAGTTTTCGATAAAGAGCCGGACTTTGTATACTCATTGTGCCAAATTTACAATTACAATTTCGCAGTATATGTCGCAAATAATCGAAGGGTATGCTTACATTTATAATAATTTTTTATTTATAATATTATTTTATTTACGTAATTTTATACGTTTTTTTTTATCGATAGAACTGTCAAAGTGCTTTATTTTTTCATCTAAATAATGGATTTTTTCCTATATTTAAAATCCAAAAGACTTATGGAATCGAACTACGACGTTATTTAGCTCAAGCTACCTCAAATAGAAATCGTTCGCCTCAAAGTGTATTAATATTTATAAATTATGCGAATCAGAGGGAAATAGAGGCCAGTAGAAACACATAAAGCAAGCCAGCTGTGCGGAATATTCATGAGTTCGCCCTTACAGTCGAACCCTTGCCCCTCAACCCACACACCCTATATATATATGTGTGTGTGTACAGATCCTATTTATAGTGCAACTACGTCTCGACTAGTCGGTAGCGCTGCATCCGCGCGAGTTCATTGCCAAAAAACTTGGCGTCGAACGCTGTCTCCTACGCAAAAAGGGAACGCTACAAAAACACGACGCGCGCGGCTTCAAAGTCGAAAATTTCGAGGAGCAGCAGTAGCAGTAGTACTAAAAGTCCATCGGGGCTAAGGTCATCGGAGCGGACTCGGCCTGCTTTAATAGCTTCGAGGGCCGCCGCGTATCCGTCGAAGGTCGGCTTTCTCCTTAGACACGCGAGAAACCGAACGCTCGCGATCCTCGCGTAGAGAGAGAAAGGGAGAGATTTACCGCACTGACATATATATATATATAGAGAGAGAGAGAGTGGCGGCGCGTGTATACGTACGTATGCGGCCTTTAAATGTCCCGGTGTGTAACGCGTAGACTCGCGCCGAGCTTTTGATAAATGCGTCCGATGACGCTGAATAATGGCTTTCTTAATCACTGAGCTTTATCTGCCGGTCATGTGTGTATGTGTATGTTTACGGAAAGCACTCGAGAGAGAGAGAGAGGAATGAAAAATTCCTAGTTGTAATGCCCCAAGGCCATCGCTTTTTTTTTCTCCTTTTGTTTTATTAATGGAATGCGCGCTTGCGCAGCGGTGGTGGTTGTGGTGATCGAGGAAGTGTATACGATGTGAATTCACGCGCGCTGAGGTTGGCGGATATAAAATTAGAAAGCGGTCGTTATGCCGCGGCCACCTGACGTTGGCTAGTAACTAGGGCTGTAACGAAGGGTTATTCGCGCGCGATGTTGTTTCTTTTGTGCGCCGAATCGGTTTATTGCGTATTATATATGTACGCGCAGCCAGGTCGCTTTTGATGTATTATTTTAAAGCATTAGCAAGCGCGACTCGCGGCCATAATCTAGATCGAGGAATATCACGTTTTTTGTGGATTTGTTATTCGCGTTGACGCGGTGCAATCGCGCAGTTTTAGTTTATGGGACTACGTCGGAATAGGGTGCATATATATGCTTTTATGCGCGGGGAAAGCTTATATTAGATTTTCCGTATACTAAATTTAAATGCTAAATTACCCACTGTCACGTTGCCTGCGATGGAGCGTAGAAAGACACGCAACGGTAACGGGAATTAAATTATTATTTTTTTTTCTTCTCTTAATTAAAAGTATATGTGAAAAAGTAATAGAGCGAAAAGTTAAAGGAAAAATAATGAAAACGTTTTTTTACTTTGCCTTTTAACAGCACAGAACCGCATAGATATACATAATAAGTAAATTAGTAAAAATGAACGTAGGTGGAAAAATATTACTATTGAAAACATCGTTTATTATGTTATTCATATAATTTCTCACACGAATATCTCAAACATCTGTATGCACTCGATGCAAAAATATTTATCTTCGCAAATACATCAAACGTTATAATTATGTACAAAAATATAGCATTATTATTTTAAATATCATTCTTTTACATTCGTCTATCGAAACAAGTATAATTCATTTGTACCCGCAGAGAAAAGAAATACAGAGTACAGTATTTCAGCCGAACTTATATCTTGTCCTTGTCATCCTAAAAATCTCAATACGGTTCGCAACAACTCGCAGAGTCTCTCAAAGACACCCCTGGCGGCTTTACTCGAAGGAGTTCTAAGCCTCGCGATCGTATCCGAAGCACTCGGACCAGAACTTGTCCATAGTGTGATACAGATGCTTGGACACGTGTCCAAGTGCATGAGCCTCGTCGGGGTAGGAAACCTGATCGTAGAGTATGTCCGCCATGGCCAGGGCTTTGGTCAGTAGCATCGACTGCTGGTAGTGGACGTTGTCGTCGCCCGTCCCGTGTACCAACATGTACTTCTTGCCGCGGAATCCCTCGACTCGAGGCATCACTGAGCTCGACACGTAGTTATTTAGGTTGTCCTCCTCGCTGGGCAGACCCATGTAACGCTCCGTGTAGATCGAGTCTAGAATATCCCACATACAGAATTAGTTATGGTGTATTTCAAAATTATTATAAAATACGAGTACACGTGAAAGTTTTAAATTAGGCTTTCATTACAGCTTATGCACAATTTCGCTCATAAAGTCATTCGATCGATTTTGCGCAAAAAGAAAAAATATCGCTCGACCAGCCCGAATTGTGCAAATTTCATTAAATTATTGCCGACGAGCAGCAGCCAAAGATCATAATGTACGGGCTAGCCGAAGAGGAATTAATTTTTCAAATAAATCCAATGCACATATTCGTTCGCGTTTAAGTGCTCGACATATGTATTCCGTTTGACCATTATTGTTGCACGCGAACGGTACGGAAAAGCGATTAAATTTTTCCTGCATGAGCGCATTCGGCGAGCGCAGATAATTTGCAGCGGCGCGGCACGATAATTTTTCTTTTTTTTTTTTTCGTTTTTATCTTTCCGATGGGCCGCGAACGCGTTGATGAATGCATCATGCGCGATGAGCGATATCTCGCTGCACGCGTGCATTTATGTATATATGCGGACAGACCGCGAGAGGAATTATTCTGTTAAACTGGACTATTTTCACTTAGTAAAGGCAGTTTATTATTCTAACTATAGAAGGTGGCCGTGCGCTTTTAGTTCGCTTAGTTTATGATCGGTGACATAACTTCGTTGATGCCCGCTTACGATCGTAAACAGCTGCGTTGACGTGATAATTAAAAGCCTCGGCAATTACTGTACTTTAATATTCATAACGCTAGAAGATTCCTTTCATAAATGTAATCTCACCGGTCTACTAAAAACAATTATTTTTACCGAAATTCTTCGGGCCATCAATTGAGTGAAATAGTCGTCTTTACGCAACAGCTGCTATTTTATGCCGCATCGCATTAAGATATTTATCAATTTCAAATTCAATTAAAACTAATTTTTATCGAAGCGTAAGAAGCTTAGAAAGCCGCAATGATATTTATGAAATGTAAACAGTATGTCTCACCGTAATAAAGCCAGCTGGTAACAGGAGCCACTGAGATTCCGCATTTAAAAACGCTGTCCAAGTCCTTCGTTAGGACCGTCGCGGTGGAATATCCGCCGTAGCTCCAGCCCCAAATAGCCGTCCTGTTAGTGTCTATCCAAGAGTACATTTGCTGCAATTTCCTACACAAACAATTATTTTTTAAATCTCCTTAATGACTTCACCAATGATTTTTGCAATAGTTAAGAAAAAAAAATATACTCGATTTCTCTCGATTTATATCTCATCTGAAAGATACGAGTTGGCAGAAAACAAAAAAAAATCTGAGAATAGGCTCGGGCATCGCGCTCGACCAGATCAAAGCATATTCGCGATTAGATCTATTATACGTATATATATATATATAGGCATTATTAAACGAGCCCATTAACAGGTTATCGATTCCAACTGACCTGGTAACGGTTATTTGATCCTCCATCTCGGCACTCCCAAGATTACGATAAACCGCGTACATCATGGCTGTGCCTTTGACGCCGCTGCCCCGGCCGTCTATGCACGCGTGTATCACGCGCCTGTTGGTCGACATGTAAGTCTCGAAGCCGATGCTGAAGCCGTCTATGATCCTTTGACTGTCGGGACCTGCGTACCTGTGCACCGAATATACATAGATAGCCCAGAATATACAATCAAAATACCGCTGCTTTGGTCCGACTATTGAACAGCTGCATTAGGGGGGAAATGCGCGAACCGAATGCTGACCGAGTGTGTTTTAGTTCGGTAGGCGCAAATACTTGGGATCGTTATAAAGCGGTGTTTTCCATGCTTGACTTAGTTTTCGTTCGAATGTGCAACACTTTTTGTGGATTGATATTTTAGCTTTAAAAAGCTGATAAGGAGAACAGAAATGATTTTCTCTCGTGCGCGTGATGTAAATTTCATTTTCCCCGATTTCATTGAAATAAGGTCAATTGGTTTTAATTTACCAATGTATAACTTTTTAGAAAAACGCGGCCAAAGTTAGCGAGATAACGTTGAGGATGCGTTTGCTTACTAGCAAGTAGATATAAGTCGACTGTGTCAAGACTACGTCTTGATGGATACAGCCCGCATCCACTCGAATGCATACAGTTACCCTACATTTGTTTAACTTTGACTGTGTTTTTCGTAAACTTTCCTATGTACATAGGGTCACGTTTATTAAAACGTTTACGTTAACTTTATACAAACGGTCAGATTAAAAAAGTTGAAATTTGAATCAAGACTATTTATACACAGAAAATTAAGATCGTTTAAAGCATAATAAAACGTTTGTCGTTGATAATTTTAATAAAACTTATCAGTATATCATGTTCTTTATAAAAGTATAACAATATTAAACTGCTGAATAATTAAACAAAAAACAGTTATCAGAACAAATAAAAACACAACTGATATCGTCTCAGCAATTCACTACGATTAAATCAGCAGAGACAAAAAAAAAGGGTAAAATAAACTCACACGTTGACAAGAAGAGGATACTTCTTAGCAGGATCAAAGTCCTCGGGCAGGAGTAGCCTAACTCGGGCGTCGAATCCATTGGACTGGACAACGAGATCTCGCTGTCGGGGCATAATTCGCTTGGCGAGCATCTGACGCAGTTCCGGGTTACCGGACCAGGTGTACAGCTCATTGCTCACGAGGTCGTAGATCTTGATGGTCGCTGGATCGGGACCCGAGCACGTCAACACGTAGTGCGAAAAGTCCTTTGAGAACGCCAGAGCGTTCACGTATTTGCACGGGTTGCCTGTACACGCGTCAAAGCGCGAACTTTTAATACACTCGCAAAAGGTGGAATCTCGATGCGTCTATATATAGTTGAGAGATAATAATAATCGATCACCTTCGGGGCTTTTGTATGCGCAGCTGAGACACTTGGGCGTGGACTTGCGGTCCTTGGACAGATCGAGGCTGACCTCGTACAGCTGTTTCTGGGATGGCTCGCCGGTCGGCGAGGCGGTGTAGTAGAGGACGTTCTTCAGCTCGTTCACACCGTGGAACTTGTGTACCCAGGTGGCACCGGGCGTCAGGTCGACCTCGTGCTGAAGGACACCGTTGAGCAGACGGTAACGGGTCACGTGAACGAACAGGCCCAAGGTCGCGTTGTCTGGGATTTTGTTCGAGTGTTCAGGATTATTATTTGAGCATGGTCGATTTTTGAAAAGTTTCTTTACAAAGAGCTGTGCTATTTAATTTCAGTTGTATTTAATGTTTGATTAAGTTCTAACCGATCGGTTGAGGCTTGAGCAGGTAGAAATAGCCGTTGTGGAGGATGGGAGCTGAGTCGGGGTAGAGCAGCCAGCCGTTGGACACCTCCTGGGTGAGAAGTGGCTGCCATTGGCCGGAAATCGTGTAGCTCACGATCTGCGAAAGATTTTGTACCCGGTTGGTCCATGTTGCCACCACCGTCTTGGCGTCCAACCACGAGGCGATGTACAGAATCGGCTCCCTAGCATAATAACGGATCTTTACCCTAACCTCGAATCTTTCTATTGGAAAATTTATGAATTCCATATCGAGTAATAAGTGTAATTTTACAATTAACGAGAAAACACTTTTAGCGCGATAAAACGACAAAATGGAAATAACAATGCACTAAGCGTTTTAAAAAAATAAGAAAATATTAATTAAAAAAGCAGCAAGAGCAGGTTCTATTTGAAATGAAGTATAGTTGAAAAATTACAACGCAGTAACCTGCACAATTTGGCTGAGCTTGAAAGTAAAACTTTAAAGCACACAAGCCATGCTCGAGCACGTGGCTGGTGGAATCAAATAAAAAGAGACTCACGATCCGACGATATCGACGGGGGCCTTTAAGGAAATTAGCGACGATCCGTGATCCGTCAAATCGACGAGGTTCAGCGTGACTTGCGGATTCTTCGTTCCTGCCTGGAAGAAACGTGATTAAATACGTGCTCTATTAAACCCTTTTATATAACTGTGCCGACCGTTTTTCTCGTTACTTTAAAAACCCGAAAATTCCATTAGACAATGGGTTTCTTTCAGTCGTGTACACCGGGGATAATAAAAATGACATTAAAATTTCCACAGTCGCATAAATGCGTCGTAACATTTCGAAGCAGAAATATTGCGTAAAAAATTTTATTCGTGGACAAATATTCAGCACTCGATCGACTGAATTCCTTATCGATAGCCACAGAATAATTCCAAGAAAGTAACAGCATCGTTGCATAACAGCCGAAAAAGAGTAAAAAAAGAAACATTACACACCGAGATTCGTTATCTACGACGAAAAAAAGCTACGAGTAATTCTCGCTCAACCAGACTCCGACCCTCCCTAGCTATAATTTAAAGCGAAGAGGAAAGCGCGCGCTCGGCTTTAAGATATCTCGGCCCTTTTTGCATCGAACGCACGCGCGCAAGAGAGAGAGAGAGAGAGAGAGGAAACAGACTTTTATGGGCCGTTAAAATTGTCCGAGTAGAGCGAGCGAGCCGCTAATCTAGCAGCCCCTGTTCACTTGTATCGCGGATCAACGCGTATACATGCACACTCGAGGTCCTACGGCCAAATTGCCTCGGGATTCCTTACCGTTCTCCTCCTTCGTCGCTCATTTTCTGTACGGCCATTCTCGTGCTCTACATACTATCTCTTTCTCTCTCTCTATCTCGCGGCGCCAGCGCGGTATATCTCTTTTTCGCGAAATTTTTCTCTCCGCTCGCACGCGAGTTCAATGATCGCGCGCGCGCGCGCGCCTTTCTCTGTGTGTTTGACTTTTTGCCGCGATCCGCGTTCGCTTTATTATGCTGCTGTGCCGCTGGGCTACTGTGTCTGTGTGCCCAGCTTTCGAGAGCCTATTTGCTACGCGGCTTGGATTTTTTGAAAATTAGTTCTTCGTGTTCGATGGTTTACGCGGCTGCACGACAAAACCATGCTTTGTAGCAGAAATCAAAGGATTATTTTTTTATTATTACAACAACTGATCTGTTTTTCTTTTTCAGAAAGCTAAAAATATTGGCGTTAGGATACGATCTTTCGCCTTTACTACGCTGTTCATTGATAATCGAAAAATACGATTTGCATAGTACCTCAAAGCACGCCAATAAATAATGGTCTATTTGAAATTTTTTTTTGCAACGATATAAAAACTTCTCTTATTACCGGATGCCAAGATATATGTATACAAGCAAATCAGAATAGAGTTTGTGAGTTGAAAACTTACCTTGGGATACCTAAATTTCACCTCATCCGGATATTGATTTTTCAAGTCGCCGGGGACGCCGTATTTCGTAATCACCGCCTCGTGAACTTCGGTGTCGTTGAATGTCGCGAAGGCGAGATGCTCGCCAGTTGGCGAAAACCACATGGCTGAGTCGGTGTTGAGAACTTCCTCTGTTGGGACACACACACACACACACACACACCAAACATTTGAAATATGAAAATTTTCACTCGCAACTTTGCCATTGGCAATTTGTCGAGAGGGCCAGTTTAACGCTATTAGCGTAAGTACGCTCTGTATTTTTGAGGACGCGGCAAGGATCTCACAACAGTGCTTGAAAGTGAAATTAAGTGTCATTTGCTACTTTAATAACGCGGCGATTTAGCAGTCGCGAGTGCATGAAATTACTCTCTCTCTATCTCTCTCTCTCTCGTGTTGACATAGATTAAAATGTGTGTGTATATATATATATATATATATACAAGCGATGTAAAAGCAGCGCAGGAGCTCAAGGACACAGCTGTTAGAGAATGTAGATCCGCGGAGAGAAGCTCGGTCCTTCTTTATCATTCTCGCGAGTATACATCGCAACAAGTCCCGATTCGACAAATCCAAAGGCGAATATAAGAGAAAAACGCACCTTCGTAGACCCAGTCGGGCACGCCATTGTAGACAGCCTGGTGTTCGCCGTCGAAGGTGATGCGTCGTGTTTCGTGGTACTCGCCGAGCAGCTGATGATAGTAGATGTCGTTGTTGAGGACGTAGACGAGGGCAGCGCCTCGGGGTGACCAGAACGCCGTGGACAGTGGCTGACCGTCGGCCAGCAAAGTCATCGACCTATAAGCGCAACGCAATCGCGATAACGTTATAACACGCGTAAGTCTACACGCGTAAGTCTACACGCGTGCAGCAACGTGCCAAAGCCTGCATGTAGTAGCTTATGATGGATAAGCTTCGTACACTCGTTGCACGTTCGGCCATGACGAATGGCTGTATACGGCATCGTTATTTATCCCGAGTTTATGGGCGCCTGTAGCATTCTGCGCCTTTTGTTTTGCAGCTGCCTTGAAAGCAATGCATTTTAGACTGCGTGTCTGTGTGGCGCTGAGTGAAGGGAATCCGCGAGAGTGTTTGAATCGTTAGGTTTTGCTCTGGAAATACTGTGCGGCCAGAGCGACTGGACAAGTGACTGACGCTTGCTTTGTTGGTCATTCTGGTGCGGTACTTTATCCTATCTTAGAATCTTAGACCGGTGAAATTGTCGTAAGAAATTTAGAAATTTAGGTTGTATGGATTTTAGCATCGATGAAGAAGAAGGCTATTTGAATATCTTAGTCATTGTTGAATAAAACTATATTCGCGCAAATAAAAAGGTGAAGCAATTGAAAGTAACTGCCAGCGTTGCGAAAGAAACTAAGCACAACGAGCAAACATCCAAGGCATACGCTAACATTAAAATAATTACAAACTACTCACTTGGTCTTCAAGCTGTAAATACTGTATTTGCTAAGGCTCGAGTGTCGATACACCTGTTTGTCAATGAAAGAAAAGCCGCCAGATAAACAAACAAAAGTCATCTGCATCGCGAACAAAACTCATCGGCATACTTACAGTTTCGGTTACATTGCGTATGAGGACGTAATCGTGTTCGGGCGACAGGAAGAACTTGGGACTGTTGAGCTCCTCCTGTAAACAATACGAAAATCACTCGAGTGCAACACGAATTGACCGACTTTGTTTAAAATCTATTAGGCGCCCGTTGCACGCGCGACCCTGACCCAATAGTCTTTTTTATTCTGTACGGATTAACAGGGTCGCGCGTCGCAACGATGAATCGGTAAAGTCGACTTCAAGGCCGAGCGCGAAAACTATTGGGACTTTTAAGTTTCTTTCTCCGAGCAAGCCGATGTTTTTTTTTGCGCGTATGAGATGGTGAAACGATCGGTTCGGGCGTATTGAAGGCAGAATGTGAAATTTTTTGGTTTTTGTTCATGGTTGTAAACCAAGTATTGACATTGAGTGAAATTTCTTCATATTCATTTGTTTAGCTATATTTCTAGAAATGTAAACGTGAAGCGTAGTACAAGCATTCTTAAAAAAAAAAACACGTGTTTATATAAACGATTTTATCAATATTTCCGATAACTGTTTCCGTAAAGTAGATAGCATTAGAGCCCTTTAGTGTACGTCCTCTTAATCCCACTAGTACTTTAGAGTCATGAAAAATTTTTCTAAGTATATGGTCAAGAATGTAAAACCTCATGAAAAGTAATCATTGATAGAATTTGAATTTGAAAATGTAAAAAATAATTATTCATGCATTTCGAACGAATGTTTAACATACATTAAATTTTACGTATCGTACGTACAGTTTTATCTCCATGTAAACGGATCTAATAATGAGTTTCTCGTAAATTAAATTAAACCGGGTAGTTTATTCGATAGCGCCAAGAATCAGACATAACCTCGATTTGTTTTGCCTGACCCAGTCTCTAAACGTATAGTAGAATGAAATTATGGATCAGTACAACAATGAAAATGGTAAACTCGATCAATGTGTTTCACTTCTAGGTACGAAATTATACGAGCAACGAAATACTAAAATTTCTACATAAATATTCAAAAAGTATCGATCCCTATTATTAGAAACTCGAAAGTCTTTTACAACAACTGCAGTACTTATAAATACGACGGTTCGCCTAATTAAACAATTTTTTTGTTCTCAAGACAGCAAAAAAAAAAAAAAGAAACGGCTCGCGCACGCACGCGAAATTGAAGCAGCACCATAAAGCGGTAGGGAGAGTGAAATCGCCTAGAAAAAAATGTCATTTTTAATTGGACAATCCAATTATTTTTAAGAGCCGGTAGGAACGCGCCCGTAAAGGAAAATATGAAAATCCGCGAGCGCACATAGAGGATATAGAACGCCGGGGATTCGTTATTACTCGGGCTGCCTCTCACGCCCACAAATCATCGGAACGAGTGAACGCCGCGCACTTCCTATTCTATATATCTGAGCTGCTGCTGCTGCTACTGTATGCCTTTATTTTCGTTCCCCCCAATAAAACCGAGAGCCAAAATGTTCGAATTTCGATCTGAGATTCTATAGAGCTACAGAGTCGACGATTATCGTAATATATTACAAGCTCGAAATTATGTTGATGCAATTATCACTTTTTGATTATACCTGCGATAAATAAAATTTCTTTTTGATAAAAAAGATCATACTCGTTGTCAGATTTGTACCTGTTGGTGTTGATTTCGCTTTTGACAATAAGATTTATATCTTGAAAGTTAATTATTATACATGTTATAATTTGTTTAACTTGATTGATTTAATACCACATACATAGTCACTGATAATATTAACCCGATTAAAACAATCGTCCATATCGTTATACTGTAAAAGTAGAATCACGAGAAGCGACTAATACAAACTCGAGCCAATCCAATTCCACTATCGAATAAAGTCACAAACTTCGCTACTCACAAAGATGCCGCTCTTGGCAATGATCTCGCTCTTCCTCGAGGTAGCGTCGAACTTGAGCAGCAACTCGTCGACTCTATAGAAGATCTCGGTCTCGGAGACCCAGGTGCCGTTGAAGCTGTCGCTGCTGTAAGCGTTCGAGATTATGTCGTCGAGGTAGAATGGCTTCTTCGTTAACGGGACGGTGTCCACTTTCGTCTGGGCCAACTCGTCATCGGCCACGACAGAGCGACACTCCGCGCGAATTATTAATTGCAGACACAAGAGTCCGACTATCTGAAATTCAATGCGCCCGACTCGTTAATGCCAACTTTGCAGGATATCACTCTCTTTTTCTTTTTTGTCAAAATCTAAAATACTATGTTGAAATGTAATTCTTAATTCCAACGGTGAATCCATCATGGATAAATTTAATGATGTTTATTTGGAGTTTTTTTAATGGGAAATTTAAGTTTGGAATTTTTTATATAATACTTTTGGTTGATGCGAAAAAATTCAAAAGTTTCGTTTTGGATAAGTACAGAAATCATCGGCAGCCTATAAATATTCTTGTTTTTATATTTGTTTTGTTTTCGAAAAATAATGTCAATATTATAGCCAGCGCCTACTCGATACCTACCCTTCGCCAAACTGGGCTATCCACGCTTATCGCGCGAGATAAGCGGGATTGTCGGAGATCAACCTTCGAATATCAAAACTCCCACGTAACACGATATAAAAATTATCATAAAAATAATTAATTGAAACAGTTATTTAAGCTGAAATGAAAAGTGATTGTGAATTTATTCATTTTTTATCAACATTTGTATTGAAAGATTGTATAAAATAAATGTAAAAGTATTATTTATTTACGTAAGTATGCAATCAGTGCTACCGAGTGCGTATAGATAAAATTGTAAATATACTCAATGATTTATCAGTGATGTAGATTGCAATAATTATCTGAATCGCAAAAATGATATCTTGCAAAAGATGCTACTTGAACTTAAATATTTTATATATTTTCAGATACAGAAGCACGAACAGGTGTACGTACTATTAAAGTGTATCATTTTAGGATCTTATTCCTTAATTACACTCATAGCTTAATTCTTCATATTTCCGGGCCAATTATACTTCATGTACGCTCATTAACAATTATCAGTTTCTGTATGGGTGACTAGATGTGCAATCAAATAAGAAAATCTGGTATTATCTTAAAATGTTAAAAAAATACGTTCCGATTACAAAATTAGAACAACAATTTTCAAAATTAAATATCTCGCCCGCGGTTGAAAATTCGAACACATAATTTATTTGATAAAAAAATTAAAATGCACATTATATTAAAAACATTTTAAATGTGGAGTGCATAATACGCTACGAACTATAACAAATAGCAGTTTCTCTTACGTTTGGAAAATATAGATAATGCGAGCGGAAGGGATTCCCACTATTGTATGCATTTCATTAATAAACTCTGTTTTTTATTGCAATCGAATGAATCCATTTCTAATAAATGATAATAAGAAATTACGGCGGAAAAAAATTTATTCAAGAAAATATTTGATCAAATTACTTAATTTAGTGAATGATTTATTCGGATTTATTGAAACGAATCTTGGATACAAGTAATTTTTGTTGCAGTTATACTCTTCGGACATAATATCAAATTAATAAACGATTTGTATTTTTTGAGAAAACTGTAAATCAAGAATTACACGGAAACAAAACAAAGATGTTTCGCTTTCTTGTACACAGATGCTACTTAGTTTCTAAACGACTTGGGTGACTCTCATTCTTCGTTATTCTAACTATAGTTTTATTTTCTTCAGTGTTTGCCATTATGAGCTTCGCTCGTTTCTCTTACTGATGACGTTGCAACTGTACGGATTTCTACATTATACAAAATAGCAGACGAATTCACCTTTCTTTACTTTTCCAATTATCGAATTTTTTACTTAAATACCGCAGTTTAATAATTACGTCGAATAAATAAGCCTTATTATTCCAGAACATCGGTAATTTAACGAAAACCTAAAACATTATTTTTGTTGCTTATCGAGCACCGCGGAGTGTAAGCAAAGTTTATTTTATCAAAATTCCAAGCACAAAATCCTACACCGTACAATGTGCAACTCATAGAATACTCTATTAATTAAATGAAAATATAAATGTTTATGCAAGAGTTGTAGTCTCGTTAGCGAGTGGTTTTAATCGAAAGCATGCCACTACTTATACGGTGGCCGGCTCGCAGCTTGTTCTCCTCGTGACCGCGGGCCGATTACTTTTTTATTTTTTTATATACGTCGCTAATTTTATGAATATACAAACGCTAAATCGCGAGCAATGGACGTAATGGCACATTTTTTTCTTTTCGGAATGCGACTTTAACGAGTCGGCTGGTGTATAATGAAATTAAGGTCGTTTGATTGCGTCATAAATAATGAAGATTTATTGTCTATATGCTTTGTAGCCATCAAGTATGGGCATTTTGGCGCAAACTGTCGCCGCAAAATATTACTTAATAAAAATTGTTTTTATACGGTAATACACATTTCCGGCAATAAAAGTTTTCTGTAGACTTGAAAAACAATTTTTTCAAATACAATTTGTAGCGGTGAGTAAATTTCGAAATGATACCGCTTAATGGCAATTTAAGTGTATTGAAAAAGAAAGTTTATAATGAATATAAATTGCAATTGTCGTTCAATATGTATTGATGGAAATTAACATTTTATTAAATTGAATTACTGCACAGAGAAAGCAGAATATTTAAATGTTATGAATTCGAAGTATAAAAGGTGTAAAGTAAATAAAGCGAAAGCATATATTTTAATCAAATGATCTACTCTGTAAAACATTTTTACTCCAATATTGAAATTCGTTGAATTTTATAAAAGCAGTCAAATTTTTCCTGCGTTTATAACAAACACAATGCTTACATCGTAAGCTCCAAAACGATTCATAAGACCTGCATTCAATTTCAAATCAACTAATAATTCCAAACTCTATTCAACCATTTGTTTCAAGTCTTACAATAAATTACGACACGCGCGTCAAGGAACGAAGTTACGACCAGCCAATAACTAGCAGTAAACGTCCAAAGCAGTGAATAAATGAATCTCCCTCACCTTGAGTCCGATCATGTTAGCTATGCTCTTTGTCGTCGTAGTTGTAGTCGTGGTCGTCCCAGGCACGGCAGAGTCGCACTGGCGCGATGATCGTCGGTAGCGGGCGAAAACTGGAGGCTCTTAAACGCTCGCGCCGCGGTATATTAGGCGCGTATGTTATAATTCGGACGGTATATATACGCGCACCGGCGAGTCGCCTCTTTTATAACCTAACTTCGTCCCAACTATCTCGCATCATCACTCGTGACTACAATTTTTTTTTTCTTTTACGGCTCACCAATTATACGAGCCTCGTTTTCACGCATACACACGTTTTTGTTCTTCGCTGTGTGTGCATTACACGCTGCGCTTGATAAGATTATCTATATATGCTCGACATGTACAATTAAGCTAATCGAGCTTTAACACTATGCATACGTACATACGTGGATGTGTGTAAACAGCTGAGAGTTCGATGGAAAATTAGGTGATTATTTATTGTTGTTTTGCCGCGCGGATCGAATGTACCGAGTCACGTGCGTCCCTTTGAGATTCTGAAAGAAGTGCAATGGTGGATTATATCATTCCTGGCGTGTAGATAACGTAAAAGCGATAAAATAATAATAGCCGGCTTTTCCTACATAGACGGATACTTTATTCTAAAAATCAATTGATTCTCGAGTAGAAAGTACAAAGCTTTGGATAAGGCTTGTACTTTACAATCACGGCCGTGACACTATCATACAAATATTTGAATGGTCATTGACTCGCCAGCGAATAATCATTAGAAGCATCAAGCGTATAACCGATGTATTATTTTTTTTTTTTCAAATTCATACCAGTTTTCCACTTCTTTCACTCGACAGTTAATCTAACAGTATCGTAGAAGCACACCGCAAACAAGCTTTACAGGTTTTTCCTCTCCTTCCCAACAAACTCTCCTATACCTCCTATCAGCTGTTGTCCAAAGCGCGAGTCTATATACGAAGACCGCGCGAGTACCCGAAAAAAATCGTCGCGGCACATGCACAGAGAGCCGGTGTGTATCTCGTGTATCGTCGCAAGGGAGAAGGAGCTGCAACTGCCCACCGCAAAGGACGCTGACAAGACAACTGTTACATGACGACTGAATGTAGGTGAGAGCGGCTCTCGTCGGACACGAGTGTTCCTCAACGCAGCTGCGATACTCGATACCTATCCTCTCTCTCTCCCTCTCTCCCTCTCCATACCTCTACCAACTCGATCTGCAACAATGGTTTCTTCCTCTTCTCTATGATTGCTCTCTCTCTCTCTCTCTCTCTCACTCACTATCATAACGGTCCTGTGTACGCGCGTCTCTCGTTGATCGTTACCATTTGCGTCGTCGAGCGCGTCACATAATTGCCCTCATGCGATCTCACGCGAATGAATTTATTGGCGGCGGTGGGAGAGAGAGAGAGAGAGAGAGAGAGAGAGAGAGAGAGAGAGTTTCTCCTATATCTGGCGCTTGTCTCGCTTATCCGTCGCACGCCTGCACGCGGAACCTTTGGGCTATATTCCGTTGCTCGACCGACGGGGAGGAGAAGCTGGAGAGACAGTTTTGACGATTGAAAAATATGTATGCGAGAACGAGGCGCCAATCAGTTTTTTGCGCGGACTGCGGCTGTTGTTGAATGAAGTTTCTGCGTTTGGAAAGTACCGGTTATACTTATATAGGGATTAATGATTGGATGATTGGTTACGAGTGACCAGACGACGATAGTTCTAGACGTGAAAAGATTTGGTGCGAGCTTCTTTTTCTTCAATTAGGTAGCTTTTTTAAAAATAATGGAATCCACGAGTATAAAACATTTGTTTCTAATTCATGCGCGTACGATGCATCTGTGCCTGTTCCACTTGGAAAAATTATATCGCGGATTTTCGATCCTCCGAGAAAATCTATTTGAAATTGACGCACGTGTCTCTACATGACTACAACAAAGGCAATCGTCATTATATACTTTGAAACGAAGACACGCTTGTCAAAGGTACGCTGACCCAATTGGCCGCGACTCCATTCCCAAGAATCCCGCCTAACTACTCAAAAACTTTATAGATACGTGAGCTTCAACTTCAATTGCCCTGATATATATCGTATCTCTGGAAAGACTCGTATTCCAAGTGCTGACACCTAAGGTAAGAGGCAGCGAACTCGGGGAGAAATTAAATTGATAAAGTAAGATCTCTGCCTTGCCAGCGGACTGGTCGAGATAGCGGCGAACTGCCATCCCACCGCGGTGCGATTCATTTTTCATTTGCGCGCCTGAGCGATACCGTAACGTCAAGCGGACGTGTCGAGATAGAGACCAATTTGTCGGGGTCGAAGCAGTTGTATATATCGGTGTCGATATTGAGTTGTCATTGATTTTTCGATTGGACACCAGTGGCTCTTTTGATCGAGTGGCATATTTATTTCCAAACGATTTTTTTCGTTATTCAAAATTCATTTTTATTCAGGAGAAGCTTCGATTTCGCGGTGTATCGATGTTATCTTTGCTTCGGAAATATCAAAATATTTACTTTGGACTTATCTCGGTCGAGCAGTTAAAATCAACGATTTAACTATATTTGCATAAGATTCGGGTGGTAATCGAAGCTGATTTACCGCGTCTATACGTGAACAATCGTTATTTCATTTTATGCAACGGAGCATGATTTATATAACGTTATATTGAATAAATATCGTGATATTTGTACTAAATTCAAATACCACGGTAATATTGTCGCGCTCTGTGCAAACAATAATTAGACTAAGATTCGAGCATAAACCAAAAAAAGAAAAAAAACATATTTGTCAGAAAATAAAAAATATTGCTACTCGATTACGCAAGCTGCTATTAATTGATTATTGCAAAATGCACGTATGCACGACTGGAAACTGCAATCACACGCAATTACATACTCATTCACCGATACACTTACAGCCTGCAATTATCCATTATCGTGGGATAAATCAGGAGGAGAGAAGGGTGTATATGTATCCGGTCAGCGCGGCGCGATAACGCGTTTTCGAACTCATCGGTCCCGCGTATATAGCCTCGCGGCTCTCACCACCAGCAGCACCGCATATAGATGACTCAAAAATCTATAAATAACGAGATATTCGGCTGCTCGACAACACACCGAAATCGCGCCCGTCTGCGATTTTACCCGAGCTTTTGATAAACTGCCTATGTTCCGCGCGTATATAGTGTTATCCAACGTGTAATTCCCTCAGCGCTGTAATGTCTGCGGCTCTAACGATTTTCCGAGCCTCGAGGCTATACTTTATTAATTATAGTTTGCTCGGATATTGTTTTGCGCGTCGATTGGTTTATCGTGACTTTTTCTTCTTTCGAGTTTATCGCGGCAGAAGAGTTTTTACTGGATAAACGACGTATAGATTCTGTTTTGGCGGCGCGTCCGATAAATTTAGGGACATTATGGGATCTTGACGGACGGTCCTTAGGAGCAGTGCATAGCAACCGGCATGACTATATACCATCTCAACATCTTTCGGCAATACGAAAGTATCGATTGTCTCGACGCGGAATGGAGCTTTCGCTGTTCCCATATAGTAAAAACTGCTCTTATCTCAATCCTTCGAATTACAAAATAAAAAAAATACACTTTACCAAAATCCCCTTGCTTATATAGTCAAATCTTTTCGACAAAATATCACCCGCAGCAACAGCAACATTAATGTAAAACAAACCTAAATGGAACAGAAGAGAAAAGAAAAAGGGTAAGTATAGGAGAGAGAAGTAAATGTCGCGTGCCCAGTTCATCGAGCACTCGGCGCATCGCGTTACCATGGCGAGAGAGGCTCCACTGCGGCTCGCTCCTGGGCGCGCACGCGAGCCGCACATTCGCGCCGGAAACAGCGGATTTTAGTCGTCGCATTAGTCCCGAAGCCGACAGTCTCTTTCTCTATCAACCGATCGGCCATAACACGACGTCTTTTCGCCAATTTCACAATAGCGCGCGAACGAGTGTGTTTGTGCGGTGTGCAAGTGCATTATCACCATTTTTCTTTGTTACCATTAGTTTAATTCCAGTGCAGGAGAGAGAGAGAGAGAGAGAGAGAGAGAGGATCGATGCGACGCGGCGGCTTAGCGAAATGCCGATCGATCACTATTCCCCCCTCGAGCTTAGTAGCTCGCGCGATACGCGCGTGTGTGCATATTAGCTACTGTGTGCATATGCATGCGAGCTTTTGCGAACTGTGAGGTGCAGCGCGACGCGGCTCTGACAGACTCTCGACGTGCATCTACTTTTCTCACCCTCTCTCTCTCTCTCTCTACGTAGATTGACTGTGATCGACGTTCGCGTATGGCTTTTACGTAAGATAGATCTTGTTGGTCTTTGGGGAATTTCGCGGAATGTCTTTTTAGCGAATGAGTTGGATCGATATGGCGGTACTATACCGCGGAACATCGATTATACAATTCTTGTGTGCGCGAGGACTTTCTCGTATTTCACATAGATAAAACAATACATTTGAAATAATAGGAAGCACACTTTTACACATTAATTGTACTTCGTAAATGTGCTTTGATACAAAGCATTTTATTAATATACTTGCGCGACTTTTAATGAACTTGACGTGTTTATCAGTAGGTCGAGATCATAAGCGGTCGCAACGGGGCTTTTCACCTACTTTCGATTACGAACTGCAACCGCAATATTTCCTGCACCCCGTGATTTCTTTTCCGCGAAAGTACAATTATAGCATTCGAAATAAAAGCTCGTTTTCTTAAACTAACTTCGTTCAAGAGATCGATATTGCATCGATCGAGACATCCAGAGTGTGGGCGAAATCGATCCAAGCAGTGCCTATTTCCGTGATTTCAAATCAGAAACCAATTAGCCAGAGCTCGGCCGTCAGTCAAAACACGTCCCGCGGCAGCGGCGGACGGCGCATCCGAGAGACAAAGCCGCTGCTTAAGCGCGTCCGAGATCTGCTGCTCACAAATGCTGAGAAACGCAGCCAAGAAGCAGCAGCAGCAGTTCGTCGGTAGTCGTGCAAGATCGAAGCCAAAATTAGCGAAGCTCCGGAAACGGCATACCGAGGCGGCCGCCGCTGCCGCCTAAAGGCAATCGCTCATCGTCACTCGTATACACCAAAGAACGAGAATAAGAAGGAGTAGAAGAAGAAGAGGATTGTGTATTAGTTGGGTCGGTGAAATGGCCAGGCGTTCGCGGAGCTCCGAGTTCGCCGAGCGCAAAAGCGTCTGCTGGCCGGACCAGGTCGAAACCAGACGGATCAGACAGAGACCCAGCAACCGATTGTGCGACTACAGGACACCCCAGAATGCCGCTGCGGTTGTCGTCAGGTCCTTCGATGTCGCTTCCGGTAAGTGATGAAGTCATCGCGTGCTCACATAATCCCTGTGTCTGTGTCTATATATATAACTTTTAAAGGGCTGGATTCGTACGATGGATGAAAATCAGTGTCCCTAGCCTTACTTTTCTGTTTCTACTTCCATTATATTATTTATAAGTGTAAGGTGTACGATAAACGCGCACTTTTAAGTAACGATTATAAAGATAAGTTTCTTTGAGACTCGGAATACCATAATGAACACTGTGTACGTAACTCTTACCTTTGTCACCTAAATGCCTCGAATTTATAAAAAGCTAAAGCTCACTTACCCCAAGCATCGCATTTATGCGCCTATATTATACACATTTTCAAAGTGAGCGATTCGAACGGCAACTCGAAAGTAATTGACATATATATATATGTATACTAATATATATATATATATATATATTTGCGATATTTCGTTCGTTCAATTACCTTTGAACACTGGGGGGGTAAATTTTTGCTTTGAGAGCGGCTTGGCTTCTGACGCAATGCTCAAGTTATTTTTTCATTGTGCCTCACGAGTAAACTGATTGTATAGTAGGGCAGGTAAAACTCGAAAGGCTAGAGTTCCATGCCTCTCTGTAAGTAGTACAAAAATATAGTCTTGAATAACAAATTAAGAAAAAAAAAGAATCGGTGTAAAGCCTAGCCATTTGACTTGATTTTTTAACGTACTTATATATTTACTGTAAGAGATCTCGAAATTCTTAGTCTTACACTTTGTACACATTCATTTTTATTACATTTTCCGATACGTTATTTTTGAGCAATCGCATCGATATTCACGCCCAAACAATTTTAAGCTCCACCAGCGATACTTAAATCTCGCTAAAACAGAAGCGCACACTTCATCCCGCCGAATTTATTTGCTCGAATAAGTGTAACTCGCCCGAGGCACGCACTTCACACGCGGCCGCTTACACGCAAAAGCTGTAAAATCCATAAAAAGTTTTTTTATAGACAGACGCATGCTAGTCTCAGCAGCAGCAACAGCACATCTCGCACGATATCGGCGTCGGTCAATCCCCGTTTCTCTCTAGTCTCGCAACACACGCACACTGTGTATACAACAGTTTCGCTCTCTTTCTCTTATTTTTCTCCCATCGCCACCTCCTTCTTTTTCTTCTTTTTCTTCTCTGGTGCGGCGTTAAACACACGGGAGCAAAGAGTCTCAACAGCTGGCGTTGCGAGCCGCCGCCTTCGTCGTCGCCGCCGTTCGCAGCACTCCGCTAAGAATGAAGGTTTTTTTCAGTCAGTCGCGCGCGAGCCACGGCTTTCCACACGTCGACCTTTTTTTTTCTTCTTCTATAGCTACAAGACACTTTAAAGTAGCGCGACTCGAGTGGTTGTACACGTTAGACTAGATTTTCGATTTATTGGGAGAATGGACATCGTAAGTACGTAGGAGTGAATGATAAAAGAGACGTTGTTTGGGTATGTAGACGGGTAGGAGGTGCAAGCAAAGTCGTCATTGTTTATGCGCGTGGAGGCGCGGAAAAATTAAAAATAGGACTACTTTGAGTGCAAAGTTGAGAGACAGGCTAAATTATTTGGGGATTATACCCACGCTTCAATTTCATTGTTTAAAACGGTTAAAATTTAATCTCGAGAATACGCGTGTATCTTCAAAGGTTAGTGAATTCCATGTTTTGATCGAAGTGAATTAAAAAGGTTTCTTCTCAAATTCAAGACGTACATTATTTGCAACATTTTCAGTTTATACAAACTTTTGTAGATGTTTGATCTATATTAAATAACGCAATAAAAATTGATTTATAAAATAGTTTCCATTAAAAATTTGAATTTATCAATTTTCTCTATGTCATACCAAACAAGTTCTTTTCTATCTATTCACTCGGCATCGCCCATAAAAAAAAACACACATTACCAGTTAAACCACCGAAAAAACCATTCAATTGCAGAACTAAAAAGGAAAAAAAAACAGAGCAAGAACCTCGCCTAAGCAGATCCATATCAAGGGATCGCGCCACACATTGCATTTCATTAAAAGGCAGACTCTCGAGTTACGCCAGTCTTAGCCGCAGGAGAGAGCAGCCAAACAGCCGCAAAACTATCGGTTACACTTACACACCTGAATCATCGAAGACCCATAAACTATAGAGTCGTTGCTGTGCTTAACCGCCAGGAGTCGCTCTCTCGAATCAACAGCACCAAACGGGCCCCGCCGCGAGATGCGCGCGCACCCGAGGCGCGAGGCCCCTCTGAACAGCAGAAACCACTGAGAGAGAAAGAGAGAGAGAGAGAGAGCTCCAAGCCTCAGTCCACTAGCGGCTGGAATTCATATAATAATCATGCGCCGACGACGGCCTCGACGCTTACGTTCGACTACTACTCCTGGACCTTAGTGCACCAACTCTCTTGCATACAAATCGTACAATCTATCCGACTAGCGCGGAGAGAGAGTTTTTGAAAATCGCGCGCGTATCCGTTTGAATTCGGCATAACGGTGTGTATCGTGTACAAGCAGTGTGTCTCATCGTCGCGGTCCGATGACGAAGTGAACGGTTGGAAGATACGCACACAGAGAGCGGATCCTCCAGGCGGATAGATAATGGTGTTCCTCGGTAGAAAGGATAAGCGCGAGCGCGAGCGCCGGCTCCTTGCGAGCATGGACGCCGTGCAGCAGGACGTCAACAAAGTGGCGCACTACGATAACGGTATCATTATTATATCATATTTTACCTCCGCGCTCATTTGGGATGCTGTGCGCCTGACTCTGTGTGTCTGTGCGAGAGATGAACGAGAGCTGGGTTTGCTTTTTGGGTTGTCGGGTGAAGCGTTGGAAAAAATCGCGTGGGAAATGGTTAGCATGGGAACGGGAGTTTTTTGTGAGATAATTGATCGTTGAGAGTTTCTATTTTTTTTTGTTCTGTTTAACGGCACACGTCTTCTTTCTAGTAAAGTCGCGTCGCAATGTTTTGGATGCTTCTTGGAAAATGTATATAAAGTTTGCTTATATTCAGTTCGATTAATAGAGTTCGCCAAAGATTCGGTGCTATGCAAAAGGCAGAAAAAGATTTAAAACTAAAGATGTATTTATTTATAAATAGAAAGTGGAGTAGAGGATGTTAATATATACTTTTGCATCGCGCCAAGCTAAAAGCAGCTACCTTCGGGTCAATTAGCTTACAAGCGCCAATATCGTTAGCAGAACAATGCGCGTGTGTGCACCATCCGGCGCGTTATGCTCGCATACGAGGAGACTTATAAATATCAGCTTATTAACGAACGAGTGCATGCCTCGCAATCGTCTACTATACTCTCTATTACATATATATACCTACATGTATAATCCATTTCCTGCTTTTGCGCCGGGAGTTTATTGCGAGCGGAGAACCTGTGCATGTTGGATTCGTGTTTTGTTTAATTGCGGGCTGCTTTGTTCTGCAGTGTAAGACGTTATAAAGCTTGTGTGCTTGCTATAGGTCTATTTTAAAGGCTCTATTTCACGGAAGCAACGAGGAATTCTTGTCATTTGCGTACGGCCTATCTTATTGCTAAGCCTAATCTTTCTTAACATATAATTAGAGTAACTATGTAAATAATGATACATGGGAGTGGAAACGGAAGAACACGGCAAGACACTGATTTTCAATCATTTCAATTCAATGTTTCTTTTTTTTTATGCTTTCAATGATAACATATAGATTTCCAAACAGAACCAGCCATTTCTAAAAAGGACAACAGCTTCAAGCCGACAGCACAACTAAGCCCCGAGATTCCCCGTAAAGAAAAAAAGTAAGGCAAGCGCCACAACTCGCCTAGTACAACCAAGTGCGTTATCAAACAATAGTCTCTCTCTCGGCACAGTAAAAGAAGAAGCGATCCAAAGAAAACTGTTACACACCGTCGTCGTCGTAGTAGTCGTATAGAGAGAACAAACCGCGGCACGCGACCCGTTTAAGTGCGTCTCTCTTCCCGCGACGAGCCCATAAAGAACGGAATCCCGCGCGTAAGCCGATAGCCGTAAAAATCTCGAGCGACGGGGCTGTAAGTCGCGAGTCCGCGATTAAACAAGTGCCGATAATCGATTTGGATATAGCCGAGCGGTATTATATGGACACTCCCACGTGGTAACGTCTACTGGATTAATTGATTATTGATTAGCTGGTTCTCGTAGGTTAGCCGCTTGGCACTCGTTGCTAATGTTATGCGTATTGTAACAATAGAGGTTCGATGCGCTTGTTTATGTCGTGGGGATTAAATTTAAAAATGGTTAATTTGGATTAACCGAGAATTGGAAAATTAAAAGTTATTCAATCGATCTTACTACCGTTCAATGCTTTTTCTTTCAATGTAGTCATTGACGCGCGTCGCAAAGGTTCAATGAATTTCTGTAGCCCCTTCAAAATTTTACAGTTACAACTTTCGCATCGCAGCGTTTTCTCGTCCTAAACATTTTCATCTAAAAAAGATTTCTGTGGCAACTCGAAAATAAACCTCTAAAATATTTATCTATAGAATATGTAAAAAAAAAAAATAAAAACCTAATTGATACAATTAAAATACACTAGAATTATAAAACTTTCATTCTCTTAAATTACCGAAGATTTCAAAATTGTATTATGCTAAATAGCTTACTATATATATATGCTTCTTACTACGAAAGTCTCCCTTCCCTCGTATTTTCATACAAATATTCCGAGCTGTTCATTTACATGTAAATACCTTAAAACAAAGTTCTGCATAAGATATTAAAAATTATACCCTTAGCCTGCGTAGTTTAATTTAAAATTTAAAATTTCTCAATCCTATATAGGACGCCAGGATCCTTACAACAGAAGCTCGCGCAACTCGATTAAAAAGGCGTATATCTCAGTATGATCCCCCTAACGGCCATAAAGCCCAATGAGGAGTGTAAGCCTCGTACAGTGTCGGGAGTCGCATCGCATTAGCTCGTGGCCACCTGTAGCTGCAATTATATCGATCCGCGGCCGAGATGCGTATAGGGAGCTGGGTCGGTGACGCCACCGCCGCTCAGCCAGCCACGCCCGAGATGTATTCGCGACTCTCCCGTGTTCTTTCTTTCCCTTCTTTCTTTAACCCTCTTTCGCTCCGGCTATGAACATCTATCGTATAATAATGCGCCGTCGCGCTCCTGCTCCTGTTTCAGCTGCCTTCCTGCAGTCGCGCAGCGTCGTCAACGTCGCCGAGGATGAGACGAGCCTTCAACCGGGGACCGGCACCGGCTGCGAGGCCCAGGACACGGATCTCCTCTTCCTCGAGGCTTTCCTCGGCGATCCGCTTCTCAGGTCACTCGTACAGGTGAGTTACCCCTTGGCTCGACACTTTTCCCTCTTTTTTTTTTTTTTTTTTTCCGTAACTGGTTTACGATTATCGATCGATTACTTTGTTCTTTGGAGAAAATCACACCGAGCAGTAAAAATAAATTGGTCAAACGCACGCGTAAAATTATGCAGATAAGGTTCATTTCTTCGCGAGGGAGTAGTTTCTCGGAATGCCGCATCAATAAAAAGTATTCCCTTAATTTATTAGAGAGCTCAAAGTTGAAAACAATCTTATGTAAGTTTTGGAAATAAAATCCATAAACCAAAATAAACAGTCCTATAAAAAAGAATATCATAAATTTTCGTTTAATTTATATATCGCAGCGAGAGAATTCGACCGATTCCCCGAACTTGCGTAATTTCTTAAAACTGCGCTTTTATTTTTAAATGTAATTTACTCCTCGATAAAAAGTCACTCCAGTCGTTTTCTCGCGAGCAAACTCTTATTTCGTCACCTGCAATAATTTACAGGAGCCATCCAATAAAAATGCGACTTTATGCACAAAATACATTTCAATCCCTTCCCATTAGCAAGGGCAAAGCTCGTAAATAAATGCGCGCGGCTCGCAGTAACTGATAAGTTAGCCAATATTCCGCAGCCACTATCACCATAACAAACTTTCCGTTCGCGCGCGGCGCATCATCGTAACTCAAACAGCCCCAGGAAACTTTTCCCCGCGCCGCCCAACAACCCCTTAAATCATTCGTCAGCCAATAAAACCACCGTAACAACGGGTTAACTCCCCTATAATCAATCACTCGACTCTCCGAAAGCTCAGCAACCGTCCAGTTCATCAACCCGAGGCACTAAAAAAAACGAACGTGCTGTTCCGTATAACAGCCATGAAAAAAAGCTCGTAAAGCTCTGCACACCTACGCAACGCGCCGCGCGACACGCAATCGGAACAAAAACGAATCGTCGCGAACTACGTCATGCGCGATCGAGAAGAATTTCTTTTCGTTTCGCCGTGATATTAATAGCGATTCGCTTCGTGACGACGTTATGACGCGTGTGCAGCTGTTCTGCACGAGCAACGAAAGTTGAGGCAAGTCGAACACACACACACACACACACAGACCGCGGGAACTTGTTTATGGCGCCTCTGCCGATGGCTTATATCTGCGGATTAACGCCTCTTGCCGGGGCGAATCTTATACTTTACGCCTTGTTTTCGCCTCAAGTGCAGTTTCTCCTCGCGCGGACGATTAAGTTTATGCGCTAGATGCTGTATCCTTGGATTTTGGAATGAATGAATATATCGCATGGATGATAATATTTACACGAGCGCATATTTTGAATATAATATTCGCAATTTTGCTCGTTACTTTTGCGAGTGTACAGAAAATTTATAAATGATTGGTGGACAAAGTAAATAATGCAGAAACAATTAATTGTGTCCTCTATTGTCGCATCTAAATTGCGGAGTATACCGATTCCATTTTTCAGTGTAAATTTTCATTCTCGTGAAATTCTGATGGACGCTCTGGATGTGTGAAAATTTCACAGTTAAATACGTTATTTATTATACTTGGAAAAGTTTCGGTACGAGTTTCAAGAGTTATAGACGCGATGCACTGCTTTCTGTGATAAATCACTCGCTGGAATTTTGTTGTTTTTTTTTTCACGCATTTGCGCTATATTTATGATGTCCCGAACTCTTCTTTATTACGCCTAAAAATATTTTAATTATTTTTAAAGTTTCGTTATAAGAAATTGTTTAAGTTATAAGTAAGGAATTGCGCAAAAAAAAATAATTTTACAAGAATCTATGAAAATATTTAGTATCGTTTAAGGGAAATAGATTTCCTTAAATCTGTATGCATAAAGTTTGAGCTGAAGAAACTCTGTTTACTGTTTAAAATTAATCCCTGCTTTTCTAACGTGTTTTGAGAAGGAAGGATGTTCAAAATCCAAACAACAAAATATTTCCATTTTTTTTTATTCAACAAAAGTAACATTATTTACGAAAGTATGAGCTCCAAGGAATAATATCCGATCGATATACATTAACTGCGGAAACTGGAGCCGATCTATAGAGACGCGTCTAAATATAAATTTAAATCCGACATAGAGAAATCTACAAAAAATGATGGATTAGCCTGGAAAATCCAAACAGTCGATCAAGTTGTGCAGTCTGACGTCAACGACGCGCTTAAAATCTCGCCGATTCTAATAATCGCGCAATTACTTGAATTAGATTGTCCTTGTTGTCTATTAATAAAATCCAATTCCAATGGAGACCAGATAAATATAAGAGCGAAAATTCAATCTAACGAGTGATACAATGGTTTATTTGTGTATCGTAAATTAATATGGCCGCTGCTTGGGATTCGCCTCTTGGTCGTAAAAATAAATACCACGAGGCTCTCAGAGCAAAGAGTTGCAAGTTTTTAGCAAACTTTTCTGCGAAGCATAGGATTTATTTTCGTTCAAATACGTTTAAAATATAGTATCCAGTCGGTCTGAGGTAAGGCTTTTCTGAAAGCTCGCGCCGTCGCCGCCGCCACTTCCCCTACGAGAAAAAGACTTGACAAATGAGTCTCTATTAATAGATCATCGAAGAAAGGAAGCGCTCAAGTGTCTGATGGACAATTATTGAAAATGATTTTAAAATCATAAAATTAGACGACGCGGAACGATATAAACAATTCCTGGTATACCAAATATTTCAGACAATTTATTGCACGTATTTCCACTTTGATTTTATCAAACAAAACAATAAAATGTGCGTAATTCATAAATAAAGCAATTCCTAATTTTATGCTCGGATTTTCCAATTATTTCTCCTAATAACAATTACAATGTGTTTCAAGAAGCGATTAATCACCGCAGCAGCAGCAACAACTTTTTCAGTCCGCGGAAAACGAAGAATTGTGGGTCTGTGTGAGTCTAGCAATTGCCACCGTATTCTTTCACGTAATAAACACACGAATCGCACTGTACAAAAATAATAATAAATAACCCTATAGTCGAGACGAGAAATTAATTGCCACTGTACATTTATGAGAAAACGACATGAACGTTCTTCAGCAATTTCTTTCTCGATGATACACATCGCACTATATATATGTATTTCAATGTTTTTAGCGCGTATTGCAGATATCACAAATTTCATCCGGCGGCAATAAATTTCCTTTTAAAATAAATTATTCGCGCGGGCATGGAAAAAGTTTTTGCTGCACCAATCGTAAATCCCGTACTTTATCGCGACTATCATCCATACATATAGACGTTTACACATCAACGACGTATACCCAACTCACTAGATGTGCACTAATTGCATTAAACGTTCCTAGACAGTTCATTATATTTGTATAGACCGATATACAAAAAAAAGGTTTTATAACAATATTACTGTGAAAAATCTTAATAGCTCTCATCGCTCCCAATTGAATCCGTCAGATTTTAAGTAGTTGAGAACTTAATTGAACCAGCGCAAAAGATATTTAAAGGGGGCAGAAAGAAGCTCGTTTATTTTCGCGTTACAATCCATTACCGCCAATAATTAGGAAATCCAGTAGGTCCGTCGGGCCTTTTTTTAAAACCGCTAGAATGATTAATAGCCCCCGATTCTCCCCGCAACAAAAAGAGTCACACAACTCCGTCACGTTTGGTAGCAGCGTCTGAATCAGCGTCGCCCCCCCCCCCCCC
>UELV01176564.1:0-38466 GCA_900490015.1 Megastigmus stigmatizans | reverse complement strand
GTAATGCCTCCAGTTCGGAATCTTCGAAAATTTTTTCTCTTCCGCCGCCATGCCGGTCCTCGACATCAAAATCACCGCTTTTAAAGCGTTGAAACCACTCACGACACGTTCTTTCACTAAGAGGAGCGTCACCGTAAGCACTTGAGAGCATTCGATGAGCCTCAGCCGCAGTTTTCTTCAAATGAAAGCAGAAAATCAACACTTCCCGCAAATGACGAGAATTTGGCTCGAAAACTGACATCTTCGATCGAGAATACACTTTTGATGCAAATACAAATTCACTTATGTGCTGCTATCGTTATGTTGACAGATGTCCAAGCTTACTGTATGAAATTTTTGACCTGCCTATTTCAACCGGCACTTACCGCTGCAGCCATCTATCGAAAAACGGCGGAAGCAAAGTTGTACACCTAATTTGCAAAACTTACAGCTAATTACATGGTATGGTTAAATGCGTGCATAATTGTTTCAAAATATTTTAGTTTTAAAAGTGGCCATTGCCAGACTTTATCCATACTTGTATGCCCAGACTTCTGCTAAACATGTGCTAAACCGATTCTTTTTATACAGGAACGTTCGACGACAAGTGAAGGAATTTTATAAATTGTCTTTTATAACCAGACGTAAATAGGTTGTAGCAAGGTGCAAGATAATCACAACGGTGAAGGCATAATGAAGATCAATGTAACAGAGGAACATTTGAAACAATACTGGTTGCATAATTTCAGATGTTTATAAAATGAAGTGAAGTGGAAAATTTTGATTAGCACCTTTCACTTTGGGATAAGATACAGTGGCTATTAAATGAGTTATCGTGATATAATGTTATTCAAAAGCTAATTTGGTTTTCAACTCTACCACAACTTATATAACACTTCAAATAAAAAGTGTCATACTTAAAAAAATACAGACAAATCAAATGAAAAGTGAAATTTCACTTCCGACTGTACTATTCGAGTAAATATTCGAATATCAATTAAGGCTTTCTCTGAAAATTTAAAAGATCGATGAATGCGCAGTGTCAATTAAGTGGAAATGTCTCAATTTCGCACTTTTTGACCCACAAATCCAACAACGAGCTCACCTCGTCTAACAATTGAGTGAGACATGCTGATCTTTTGAAATTAATTAGCCGTTAAATAAGTAGAAATGCAAGCCGTTCCGGCGTGCCTGTAAGGAATGATGTATGACGTAGTCTTGTTTCTCACCCGGCGCCGACAATATATCATGCGTCGAAGTTAATGGTTATTTGAAGCCTCGTTTCGAGCTTTTCCATAATAAATAGCAGAAGACTAAGTAACTGCATTCTGTCTGCTTTATCAGTCTTATCCAATAATAGTTATAGTATTTTATCAAAACAATTCGACTTTAACAATATGGAAATGGCTGCATTGCATCGGTTATAAATAAATAAATGGGATTTTCAGTTAACAAGGAGAATATTATCATAGTATATGCAACCAGTAAAGTGTAGTTTAATTTTATGAAAATTTATCAATAAGATATCGATTCTTGGATATCAAAACTTAAAACTTGGTATCATGATAGGTTGCTAGCTTCTTAAAAATTCAAATCTTGAGTTTCCGCAAGAAAAATCTCAGTAAAATTAAATAAAATAAATACGAATCTATTCTGACCTATGGACTCGTGAACTTTCACAGCTAATCACATTAATGTATTCCGAAATTCAGCACTGGAAGACTCTCAGATATGTATGATTTTAGTTGAACGTATACCCATCTGTAGGACTTGGACAAATACAGCGTAGGACGTTAGAGTCAAGGCTAACGATACATTATTTACAAAATGGAGTAAACAGAAGAGGACTCAAGACAGGCGAGGGCAGCGAGAGAACTTTCATATCGGTCGCTCTCCAATTACAAATTACTCTATCTTGTGCTTTGTGACCTGCCCGCGACCAACTACTCAAACAGGAAGCAATTCATTCAGCCATCATAAATTTTACGTGCAAAGATATGTAACGTTACTCGCAGTGTCAAAAGTTTCACTAAAATGATATCAATTGGAACAACTACTGTGTCATTTTATGTCTTTGTCCTTTTATTCAATGATTGGCAGCATTTTATGAAATAGACAAAATTAAGGTCACACGAAAGAGCTTCATCCGAGGCACATCTGTTCTGAACGTTTTTGGAAACGAAAAAGGAGAAACGTGCGAGGACTTGTAAGAACTTTCGGTTTTAAAAAATCAATGAGCAAGCAAGCAAAATTCACGTCGGTGGAAGTAGTTATGCATGTTCGGGAATAATGCGACACAGCCTTGATTGAATTTTAAGTTTTCATAGCTCTCGCAAGCTCTTATCTTAGTTAATCGCGATACTTTACTTTTCACCTGTCGCGAGAGATAAAAAAAATAGAGATAACCTGTCGCCCTAGCGATGCAGTGGATATAAAAGTAGGGGATGAGAACGATCTCTTGCAGCATCGATTATCATATTCTATGAGGATAAAATCTGATGTTAGGTAACTTTACGACTGCTGATGGACGTAAAGGCGATGACGGATGGTGCTTTTAATCTTTACGTGAAATTTTCGTTATCGTGCTAAGTACTTACTTGAAAAAAATGCTGTATAATATCTTAAAATAACTATTTTTAAACTTTTTTTTTAATTTCATTCTTATATTTGTCTGAATTAAAGTAGCATATATTTTAAAACAATCTTATCTACTAACTTAATCTTAAATGTGACTGTCACCTTATACGAATAAAATGTCATCTCTTATTAAGTTTAAGCGTCCTTGGAAAACAGGAAGATCCACCTAAGCTGAACGTCTTCGGAAAGCTAGGTAGATATAAGCATCCGACACGACTCGTCTTCACATGTATTCTTGGTGTCCCTGGCCTCTAATAAGTGTCTCTCTCTCTCTCTCTCTCACTCTCTCTCGCTCTCTCTCTCTCTCTCTCTCTCTCTCTCTCTCTCTCTCTCTCTCTCTCTCTCTCTCTCTCTCTCTTCATTATACTTGATTATAACCCCCTACTCTATAGAGGGTAGTTTGTTCTTCAGACATTACAGATAATAGTTCAACTTAGCCTCAAAGTTCGATCTTCGAAATCTAAAGCCTAAAATCAGCCACACATCCGATTCATTACGATAGGGCTGAATCGATCGAACACCGCGGCGTTTCTATTTCAGCCGATTAGAGCGGCGCATCGGCGATACGTCAACGTCACTCGATTCGGGGGACGACCAGCAACAGTAGCGGCTCACGGGGCACACGCGGTCTGCGTCGGCTGATCGGAAAACCGCTCAGTGTATGACGCGGTCGCGGCAGTGGCGCCGATGTGGCTGCTTTAATGGCGTTGGTTCGGGACGCGCCGCGAATAAAAATCCAATGTAAACAACGAGGGGCCTTTTTCTCTCCTCCCCTTCACGTAGATATACTCGAGCGCGTAAATACAATAAAACGTAGCGCGCATGCCGCGTTTCTGCCGCTCTTGCTCGTTTTACAGATCGCCGCTACGAGACGGGAATGGCCAAGTGGCGCCCAACCGCGTTAAGGACTTTCTTCCATCAGTGGGGCGGGTTTAGATTTTTTCGAGAGGGGAAGCAGTTTTTTGTTCGATCGGATGGTATGCGGAACTTCTTTTAGGAATCTCGATAGCCAGAATTCGAGTAGAAGGAAATGTGGACTGCGGACGTGGATGTAAAAGGACTGGATTTCGAGTGGATCAGGTAGAGAAGAATTTCGATGGCGTACTTAGAAATTGGTGGATGAATGAAACCCCCGCAGAAAATGTAAAAGCCGAGGTTGAGGCAAACTTATTTGAGTTTATGTCTTGCGGGACTCGGGCGGATCTACTTAAGGCTATTTTCCGTTTACTGATCTATGATTATTTGAGATTTACATATAAAATTAAATTTAGAAATAAAATTAAAAAATTTCTTAGGTGACTGGAATTTGGAAAAAATCAAGCTAATGTTATTTTTTATGAAAAGATCCATAATATCGATACTGTAATACCATCGCTACAGTCCTTAAGATTCAATTTTTTGGAATAACTATTATTAAATACTAGCAGAAATTAAGCTGAAACTAGTTGACCATCCACCAGTAGCGACAAAATCAAAATATCTGACACCAAAAGAAAAAGAATTTCAGAACTAAAGAGACGCTAAAGTTGAAAAGCAATACTCAGCCATATTTTTCAAAAATATGATCCCGTCTGGAGTAAAAGATGAAGAACTCGTCCACGTGACTGTACGGGCTCGAGATCCTTAAAGTTTAAAGAGCTCGCAGGGGCGACAGCTTCGATTCCTTCAGCCCTTCCCCCACTTTTTCCTCGGCAAGCAGACCCTTACTGTTCTTGTCTGTTTCTCTCTACGATGTTCAGGTCACGAGCGATCGTATACGATTATACGATTGAGGTTAGACCCGAATGCCCATATGAAAGTTCGACTATATAAGAAGCTGTAAGTGATACCTAGGAGCTTATACTCGATGACCTACCCTTTTCCGTTTTATGAGACCGAACTTCTCCTCCCTTTCTAGCTTTCTTCTTTTTGTTCTTTTGAATTTTACATTTTTTACGAGTATTTTTTTGCTTCGTCCAACCTTGATTCATAAATTGTTTTATGCTTGTCTCTTTCTGCCTTCTCTCCTCTTCTTCTACTGCTAAGATTTATCTTGGGAACGCGTGTGAGATTAAATCATTTTTATCAAAAGAATCTTAAAGGTTTTGTATTGATTTAGTAAATTTTTCCTTTCTTTAACGTGGGTGACTTTTATTTAACCTAGATTTATTTGGTATTTTTTATTCATAGCTAATGTAAAGTTTTAGATTCCATATTGCAATAGGTCAACATACAATGCCATTAAAATTAGCATCAAAGTACATTTCTAATTAATTAGAAATATAATATCTCAAATCCATACTTTATGGTTCATCAAGACGTGTCTTGTCTTAGAAATTCTATTAAAATTCAATAGAATTATTATTCAACTTTTTCAATAGAAATTTCAATTATTCAACAGAATAGTTATTATTTTATGGTTTACTTTTATACAGTTAAAAATAATAAGCTTTTTAATGACTTTGGAATTGAATTATAGCAAGAAATTTTTATTAATTGCATTAAAAAAATTCAATGCTTTAATGCGATGCTAAACAGTAGCATTAAAATAGTAGTGATTGTAAACTTGCTAAGATTTTTTATCCACGTATTCAAACTCTGTGATTTTCTCATGCCGCAACAAGACAAAAAGCTTTCTTCGCATAAAGAAAAAAAACTGTGACTCTCGATTACAGTAGAATAAAGGGTAAAAAAGTTGAAACACTCCTCAGGGACTAAAGAACTAAATTAATTTGTGGAAAACGAAGCGTTAGCGGTAGGTAAACATTAGAAACGTCGAAAAATTCGAAGATTACCGCGCAGTAATGGCAGAAAGAAGAAAGCGAGTGGGGTGGGCCAGCGAGTAATTGAAAAGCCAACGAGACTAAGGAATGAAAGGACGACATGGAAGAAGCGAACGGAAACTTTCAAAATCTCACTAGGGACCCGAAGAGAGAGAGAGAGAGAGAGAGAGAAGGCGAACTTCTAGCAACGCAGAGCGGGAAATTTAAAATTTAAACGTTCACCCCCCCCCCCCTCCGCCTACAAATTGCCGCAAGGATATTCGTGGTTGTAATTTCGATCTAAGCAAAAAGAAGGAGCGGGAGAGAAAAAGAGAGAGAGAGAGACGAAGAGAGATATAGCGCGATATAACCGAAGAGAGCCGGGGGCTGCGAAATTCTGCCTGGCAGAATTAAAGATGAGAGAAAAGAAAACGAACGGTGGGGGAAGAGGTGCGTGTGTATACGAAATCAATAATTGCAGGGCTAATTTCGCCGTAAAGACCGCGCGCGCGCGCGGAGATTGAATATCTGATGCAGGTGCGCAGTCATGAAAAGATTTCTATTATCTATAAAACCAGGGGATTAAAAAAAGCAGCTCTCGGCCAGAGCTATTATATATAGCAAAAAGACGAGAGTGGGCATCAAAAAAACAGACTGCGCGCGAGCTTTATTAAATTATCAACTCTTGATAAGCTTTATTAATAAAGAGAGAAAGAGGAGCCGAGGAGCGAGTATACAGCAGCAGGCAGCTCTTTTGTGAAATGCGTGAGGCTATGAAAATTGCCTTTCCTTTGCCCACCGACACCGCTGCCGTTGCCGCCGACGCCGCCGCAGCCACCGCTTCTCGCTTTTATTATTATTTTCGCTCAGATGCTTTGATCAAAGAATTTTCAATTTCGAAATATCGCGCTTTCTTTCCTATACCTCCTGCCTATATAACCCCCTGTTTGTTACACTTTTGCGGTTGCTTTATTGTTGACTTGATCAAAGAGTTGCGAGTTGTTGGCACCGATTTTGCACTCTCGGGCTAGAAAATCACAGTGGGAGCTTCCGAGCTCCCGGTGTGTAGACTGAATTAATGAGAGGGAATGTTGGCTAAATGGTATGGAAAATGGAAAATCCGATCCGACCGCTTTGCAGTGGTAGAATATATTTTCAATATTTTAAAATCAAGAAAATTAATAGGGAATAGAGGAAAACTGATATTGGTGAAGTTGTTAGATGGTTATTAAATATACGAAGGAAGAACCGAAGTATAAGAAAGAGTTATATTGTTTTTGTAGAAAAATATAAATTACATTATCATTATTAATACAATTTCTGAAAACTTGCTATACAATATTTAGAAATTTAACTGACCTTTCATTACTAACAATTTTAAACAAAACGAAGAATTAAAAATAACAATTTATAAAATATAAAACATTATTCCGTCCAGTGCAACCATTAAAATTACAACGCACTGAAGAGCAAACTATTTCTAAGTTAGTACAAAGACAATAACATATACATTGATAAAGCTACAGATTAGTTAGATACGTACTTTTTCAACTAATTAATAAATAAATCCACCGCAGCAAAGGACTGCAGCATGGAATTACACACACTTGATGAACTCGCCAACTCCCCGCCTATACTATCAAAAGAAAAAGGACCACTGGCGAGATAAGAAGGCAAAAAGTCGCGATAGACAAGAGTCGCGAGTCGCCCTTAAAAATTCATAATTTCTCTGGGAGAACAACACTGGAAACTTGGAAATACCAGATTAATAGTCCAGCGTTCGCATATATATATACAAACGAAATCCCTTAATTTTCATGAATAAACGAGCGCGTGCCTATGCAAAAACTTAACGGATCACAGGCTATACGAATATATATATATATATATGCAACACGTCAGAAAAGTAGGAGGAAGAGGAGAGAGAGAGAGAGAGAGAGAGAGAGAGAAGCTTCTTGAAAGCGTAATTAGAAGTCGCGAATTAATAGTCCCGGCGTCTGGAAACACACTCGGATAATTAAGCTGCGCTGATAAATGCAAGATGAGGGGTGGACGGGGGGAGGGAGGGGATAGTGCAGTGTCGCGAGCAGGTGGCGGCAGCCCGAAAATTCGCGCGCCGCCTTTTACCCATCCGCAGTCAAACTTCTTGACACAACAGAAACTTTAAAGTCGGCTTAGGCGACGTGGCGCGCCGTGTCTTGTTTAAAGGGGAGGTGACCGGCTAACCTCTTGCGTCAGTCTCTCTCTTTCTCATAGCCACTTTCTTTCTTCTTCTTCGCTTTATTCTTGTTTTTTTTTTGTTTTTTTTTTTTCATACACATTGTAGCTTCTTATTTTCTCTTAAACAAACTTATGGAAAAGTACAAAGTGGCTAGTTGATCGTTCGCGTATTGAATTCAATATACTCTTATATTATATACAAGTTTCGTATAGGCCAATAAATCAAATGTGTAGAGCTGATAGCATATCAATGTACATCATGAATGGTGAGCTGGTCGAGTATGCATTTCATACCACGATCCTTAAATTTTCAATATTTTAACATTTTGCAAGTTGAGCCCTATTCTGTCGACTGTCATACATTAAGTCTCAATTCGAAAAACGTTTGAATTAAAAATTGAAGAAAAAAAATGAATCGGTATATGTTGGTAAGTATACAGCATCGGCTTCGGAAACTTCGTCCTTAACTATGTAAGATCATTTTTAACTGAATAATTCTATACTTTATTTTCTTCGCTATCTTAAATATAAAGAATTGACCAATTCGTAAACTCATTTTTTCTTTTTCCCATAAATTTATCCGTAGTAAATATGTACATTATTTCAGTTATTATAAGTAGCTATGCCGAAGTTTTATAACGTAGTTCAAAAGAATATATAAACTAATTTGAAACAGTGAATCCGTTACATTTTTGGTACTGGGGTAGCACATGGTACTGGGGTATATGCCTAACTGTTGCAGTGCAAAATAAAAAACAATAACATAAAATTTCGTATTTATGCTTGTCTCATGTGGTAGCATGAGTTATTTTTCTTTAAGGAAGCTAAGTGCAATCTTTTTATTTAAACTAAGAATATCATATTATTTTAAATTTGAGACGATATATCATATGATTAACACTTAAAGTACATACTTCAAATTAACAGTACACACTTTAAGATATATGAAAATTTATTATGGAATAAAAATATGGATAGCCGTTTTTGCTTAGGTGATCACCATTGCCCCGCTCCAGCATCTGTTTCATCAAAATCACCGAAAAGTGACGAAAAAAACAAATTTAGTTTTATACGGCTCGAAGATAAAGTCTAACCTTTCCAAGTGTTATCATCAGCTACGATCTTCGACGTTCATTCAAAACATTTTCTCTTCCTGAGATAAAAACTAAACTAACCTCAGGAATAAAAAGAAGCCGATAAAATCAACGCTTCGCTCGTATAAGCCAATGTTAGCGTGTGTGTATATAAGCCCACGGAAGAAAATACGATACGAAAGAAAATAAGTGGCAAAAAAGGAAAACGGAAGTATTTCGCTCTGCGTATACACATACATAGAGTTCACAGCGACGTTGAGATGAAAAAAAAATTTCGCGGTTGATTCGTGGACGCGTAGGAGGCCATTAATCATCATTTGCCTATGCGAGCGAGCGAACGCGCAAAAGAGGAGATCCAGTCGTCCCGACATTAATCGCAAAATGGCTCATGGGGTGTGAAAAGGGGCAGAGGAAAAAAAGTATAAAATTATTCCCGGTTCTCCAGCTCGGCCCATTGTACCCTACCATCGGCTGATTTTTCAATGGGAAGATTACGAGCTGTCACACCTTGGTGCAGCAAAACCAGTAATTTTTATATAGACATATCTCTAAACGGAAAATGTACGTAATCGATATTTTACGGATATGTACATTTTTAAATTTCTAAATAATTTCTAAATTCCTAAATTCTCGACGGAAATTAATTTTATTGAAATTGTGAATACAGTACTTTTTACAATAAAATATATTAATTCAACAGAAAAAAAAATTATTTAGATTGCATAAGTAGATCAATAATTATACTTACAAATTTTATTCTGTTTATAAACTTACAACACAGTAGAAACCGAAAAAGCCACCCAAGCTTCCGCAAACAAAAATCATTAATTTTTTTCCCAGAAGAAAAAGAAAACAACGCACTCATCCCCCCTCCTTCCCATAAAGTCATAAAACCTCCACGTGTACCCCGGCAGAAGAAGCGAGATAAACAGCAATTTTTTTTTTAATTTGCATATCAAGCTCAGCCTACAAAAGATCAAGACACGGCCAGTAGACGATAAAAAGCGATTTGTATAGCAATACCAATAAAAAAAAAAGAGAGACGAAGGGAAGGAGGGAGGAATAAAATCAAAACGGCAAACTCAACGAAATAATCGTAAGATTAAAAGCGCAAGCGGCCCGAAAATGAAAAGGGCTGGAGGGAACAGTTTAGCGAAACGACGTCCCTTTAAATTTCGCCTTGGAAGAGCAGCCGACGTGCCGCAGAAACGCCGCGAGGCTCTCACACACATACCCCACACGCGTACACACTCACACACACACAAAGATATGCATATACAGGAGAAAGTCCTTTTCTGGTCGGGGTCTATATATACGTTGGAGAAACCGTAAACTTTCCCACAAGGAAAGCTGATATTTACTTGTTTCCCTGCTGGCGCGCGCAGAGAGAGAGAGAGAGAGAGAGAGAGAGAGAATGAAAGTTGCGTCCGCGAAACTCGCTTTTATTTCGAGGTTAGGGTTGCTGCTGCTACTGCTGCTGCTGCTCTTGCCGCCGCTGCTTCTTCTTCTCGTCCGCGTTTACCTTGTATTTCTCTCGACATAGTGTCTGTGTATCTTAGCAAAGTAAATAAAGAAGCCTTTCCCTCTTTCCTGTTTTTACCTTTTTTCGCCTGCTCCTTATTCCTCTGATGTATCCTTAGCGAGAGGCGGGATAAATGTCGTTGATAATCGAGAGAAACACCAGTAGATCATATCTTCTTTACCTTTTTTTTTGTTCTATTTTCTCTCCCCTTTATTTACATGTATATAAAATGGAGTGGCTGGCGAAAGAAAAGTTTCGGCTGTGTATGATATATTGCTTTTCAGAGTTGATATTGTTCTTGCAGGGCTAGATGAATGAATCGTTCCGTTTTTATTATGAACTATGACATTTGCGAGGAATATAATGTACATACTGATAAGTTGATGTACAAAAAGCACATAATATACTATAAATCTGGTATGTATGACCTTATTGACGTGAGATAAATACAGAGCCAAGGGATGAAGAAAGTTCGATTTGCTAAAACTGCAAGTATTCTCTACAAATATCATTTCCGTAAATAATAAAGGTTCTAAGTACAAATCATCAATTTGCTCACATTGAAATTTCATCGAAAACAAAGAATTCACGAATTAAAAGATTCTATGATTACCTAAACGGGTTCTATAATTCAAACAATATTTCGAATGGAAGTCGGTTTCTAAACTGTTTCGTGGGCTGGGATGATACACGCCTAATCGAAACCATTGACAGAGAAAGAAAGAGAGCTTGTAAAACTTTCATGTCTGCGGTCGCTGGCTCGATGCGCAGTGCCTTTCGCTCCATCTTGTCGCAGACTTTTCTGCTTAGCTCGACGGAGTAGAAAATCAGCTTTGCGCTGTGGCGCGATTGGTTTATTTAGATTTTGGATGATGTTCCTGCTTTGCATGCCTGTTCGAAGAACTGATATTCCTCTGGTTTGCAACATCCTTTTGAATAAGACCTTTGGTCTGAACGAAAAATTTCGGATTTCATATTTTCGAAACCTGCTCTTGTACTTTTCAACATTGACTATGAATTATATATGTTCAAATTAGAATTTGGAATGAGAGTACGTTCGGTTTTTGGACATATATGAGTGCAAGCCGAAATATAAGCAGACAAAATTTATGGTAGAATAAATTATTAAAATTTTTGGCGTTATCTCAATACTGCCCTGGATATAAGCTTTGGAATATTAGGTCATGGCAAAGTTTTTGGCTAAATTCCAAAAGTTCAACGAATTATGTTAGCAGTTGCATTAAATAATGCAATCCTAATTTTCAATGTAACGATCCAACTGTATTTATTACAAATGATTAATAAATTTTACATTTCACTTTTGTTTTCTTATAAAAAATATACTCACTTTTTGAGCATTGACGACATTTTAAAAGTGAATCCAGCAATATCCATCTTTCTTTATTATTTTTGTCCTCGTATTCAATTAACTCTCTGTCAAAAAGCTACATCTGAACCTTATTTTTTAAAACGTGTCAGTTTTACACGTAGCTTAAACGTCTTGAGGCAGATAAAATCTATAAGTAATTAAAATTTGATTGATTGGAAATTAATAAACCGTGAATTAGTTATGAATACAAAATATTACCGATGTACTTTTTAGAAGTGCTTAATTTATATTTAATTAAAAAAGCGCATTGAATAAAATAATAAGAATATTTTAGATTCACTTTTCCTTAGTAAAAATAGTGTAACCCACTATAAGTTACAATGTTTCATATTCGATAGATAAAACGTAAGTATAGACTCGAATAGTTTTAAACTGTTGTTAACTTCGCTTAACTTCGAAACCGTTTTAAAATTTCTATATCTTCAAATCTATATTTTCAAATCGCATTAAATTAGCTTTAGGGATGAAAATTTAATTGCAGTTGATCAATGCTAATCGATATCTGAGACAAATAATTTGACAGAAACATGATAAATAGAGAACAGCATTAAACATGCACCTTTCCAATAAAACAAGTATCATAGAACCAAAATAAATTCCTTCCACTGTAAAAAACATCTAAAATAGCGCATAAACTCATAAGTCGCTCGAAAAGTCCAAACATCCAAAATACTTAGTACGTACAAGCATAAGTCGCTAGAAAAAAAGAAAGCAGCTCATGCAAAAAAATCGTTCGTGTCTATGTAGCCGAAGCTTCGAGTGGCAGCCTCTCGATGCCCTCAAACAGTCCAAAGCCCTCGAATCGCGTCCCTCCCTCTCGGCAGTTTGAACATCCTGGAAGTTGTTCCCCGTCCCTAAAGAAGACAATGCATATGCGACGCCATGCAGTTGAGGGGTCGCGCTGCAGAATAAGAGGAAGAAGCAAAAAGAGAGGGATAGAGAAAGAGAAAGAGAGAGAAAGAGAGAGAGAGAGAGAGAGAGAGAGAGAGAGAGAGAGAGAGAGAGAGAGCGGGAGAGACGCTATACACAAAGGAGGACGTGCGCGTGTCGAAAGCTTCGCCCCCCTCCCACTCCTGCAACCCCTTTGACGATGAGGTAGGTGCAAGAGAGGAAAGTCGAGTGCAGACGACTACGACGACGACGAGGCGACTTCAATAGCTTCATGTTTGCGTATGTTGTTTTTAGCCCGTACGCCTTTCCCTCTCTCTCTCTCTCTCTCTCTCTCTCTCTCTCTCTCTCTCCCTCCCTCTCTCTGACGGGGACCAACGAAAAATGTGTCTTTCCATGACGCGCGCCGAGGAAGAATGGCAGAGGGGCGCGAGCAATCGTCAATTTGGTTTTCCGCGAGGCTTTTCGAGTTTTTTTTTTTTGTTTTTTTTTTTAAGCATCAAATGAAGGGGAGGAACAGAAATAAAAATGGGTTGAGAAAAGGTTGTGAGTCTAGCAGCATTTTCGATCCATTTCTCCTAATTTATTGAGTACTTTTTAATGTGCTTTTGGTAGTTGCTATAGTTGCCAATCCCGTATTCCTCCACTCTCTCACCCTGTCTTCCTATCTCACTCTACATCTCTCTCTCTCTCTCTCTCTCTCTCTCTCTCTCTCTCTCTCTCTCTGTCCCTACAACGCTAACTTCGAAAATTGTTCAGCAAACTAACTACTTATATACTGTACGGCGTGCACATTAAGCATTGATTGCTAATATAGTTTTGCAAATAATTTCGTTAGCTGTGTAAGTTTTCATTGAATTAATAAAGTTATTTGGAGTATATGGCATGCTCTTGATTTGAGGTCCAATTGAAATAATTAAGCTCATTTTTACCAATGGCTCATAAATATGAGAATTCATATTTCTACCGCTGATTTTTAATCTTTTCATGTTTTATTCGTGAAATGGTATTTTAGTCAATCTTTTGGTTTCTGTTAAATGTACCAATGAAAAAGATTTAAAGTTCATAAAATTAGTTGTCAATTAGAAATGAATGTATTAATTTTTTAACGTATACATGGGAATTCCTGCACGCTTGCATGAAAGTTCCCGCACTTCCCGCGAAAAAGTTTACTTTCCATACGTTAGTGAAAAAGGTAAAGGTTACCGTAAAAGTGGAAATATACACATTTTGTACTATTAAAATTTTCATGAGGAAAAACAACTATTTCCATGGGTTTTTCAAAAAATATATTGTGCATAGCATGAACAGGAAATTTCACTCTTGTTGAATTAGTTTGCAACACGTGATATAGGCAAACACGAGTCGACGTCGAGAATAGCCTTTTCTCTGCACTAGTTGCACAATGTACTATATCATACAATGACAGCATAGCCATATACCATACAAATAATAAGTATTACAACTTGTAATTACCTAACTTCCTTCAAGTGCTCGATTAAAACTCCAATAACAATTGCGACTTGTAAAATCTCAATTCCAAGCGCAAATTCAATTCTAAACTCCGGACAAGTTAGTGCAGAACGAATCCAGCAACCGTAACTAGAAATCCATATCCATAGAAAATTCCAGTGGCCTCGATCGTTGAATCTTCAGTCGTACCAATCAAAGATAAATCCCCACAATATAAAGTATAACCCCTTTCGTGTTTGTATGCATCGAGCGACGCAAAAGGGGGAAGGCAATCGAGCGTACACGGAGCGAGGCGCGTTGGTATACACTAACAAAGCAAGAGAGAGAGAGAGAGAGAGAGAGAGAGAGAGAGAGAGAGAGAGAGCGAGAGGTTAGGTAGTCGTTGAGCCCTTATATCCATCACGTAAGAGAGAGGTTGAGCGAGAGAGAGAGAGAAAGAGAGGCGAGTACCGAGGAGAGCGTAGCGAGGGGCTTTGGCGCCCAACGAAAGACGGATGCGACGTGCAGCGCCGAGTCGACGGGCTGACAAACTTCGGCAACCCTATACTCCAACAACGCCTCTAACCTCAATGCAAGGCCAAGACTTAACCGGAACCGACAATGTTAAATAGACGTCGGGAGCATGGGCTGCCGCCACTGATTCTTGGATGCGCGTGGGGGACAGTGCGCGAATACTGATCGGGAGCGGCTTCGAGGGCCCGCTGCTCTATTATTGTTTGTAATTTGTCATGGGACGATGCTCTCGAACCAGTCACCCTACTGGATACATATATATATACACAATGGAGTGGAAAGAGTGAGGGCGAGATAGTGGCTGAGGTATCGTAGGATCATGGTCTGAAATAGAATTAAGCAGGGCACCACAAATGGAAATCAGGTTATCTTAATTACTGCGAGTTTGGCTTTGAAGTCGTGAAAAGGTTGGGTCAACCACTTTGCCCGAATGGATTGACCACTTTGGTGTGACTTGTGACAGCAAACTTGTAAGAAACTTGTCGGAGGCTGTTGGGTGAAAATATACGTGGAATTAAATTTTCAAATGCAGGTTCTAGCTGAATTACAGTCACGAACAAGATGGGCGTTACCAAAAATAAGACTTGATTAAAAACTATGAAATAAATTAAAAACTAGATTCCAATAAGTGCAAATTATTATAAAATTGTCTAGGATGTGCTTATAACAATTGTTTGTTATTGATCATTGACAAAGAATCGTCGGAATTAACGATACTTCCATAATCAAAATTATGTTATCCAACGTGAAGTCAACTACAAACTGACTCTCGGTGCTATATACCCACAACTCATAAATCCTTTAAAATTGATCATCACTTTACAAAAATTCTAATTGGTAATTAGATTACTACAAACGGTGTTGGAGCATGAATTGGAAAAATTTAATATCATTCGCGGGATCGTCAGTTATTATCAAAAATGGCGCTTGTTATAAAAGCTTGTTATGGAGACTTAAAAAATCATCCAGCACACATCTAACAGCAACCATTCAGTTTGGAATTAAAACGTCATAATTGTATAAATCGTCCATCAGTAAAAATACAAAATGAAGAAGAAAGCAAACTGACAAAAGCAGTTATCGAAACGTGTACTTCATGTCATTACAAGTGACACGCCGATCACGCAGTAATCCAAAGGTGCAATCGATACTTCCATAACTCGAATTGTCAATTTTTAATCAACGAATTACCCCGAATTTCGTCAGAATTCACCTTGTTCAACTTACTGCCATACAACAATGAAAGATATAAACACAGAAATTTTTGGTCCAGCGTTTTATGCCAGTAACTTATGGAGTCTTGTTTATTGCTGATAATATAGCATTGTCGCAATTGCGATGAGGTGTCAATTTGAGCTTATAACCGCTGATACATCAACGTTTATAATTTACGCTTCCGTGCGCTGGCGCACGCGGAATATACATGTATATAGTATATGGTACAGTGGCCAGGCGAACGAGCGAACGTCAGGATCGATTAACCGAAAGTAGACGCGGACTCGGGATAATTACAACAACGAAGCAACGCGCAATTCCCTCTTCATCGGTCAGCTCACCGATCCTCTCTCTCTCTCTCTCTCTTCGCTAACCGAAAAGAGGAAACGGAAAAGACGAACTTTTCATTCGGTTGGAAAAGGCGTGGGTGAGGAGGGGCAGGGGGTGGAATGAAACAACAAGCGAGGTAACATTAAGGGCTCAGGCGCTAATTTTCCGGTGACTTGGCGTGAGGGCATTTCCGAGCAATTACCACAGAAACCGCTTGGGCGCCAGACACACTCAAACTCACACACATATATATACACAAATACCCAAACACAAGTACGTACAAAAGCACGTGCACGAGAGCGTTGCACTGTATAGAATATTTCATGGCACGGGCATCGTTCGACTGCCGTCGAATCAAATTGCCAATCGCCAAACAAGGCTTTCACAAGTGCATGCACTCATACGCACATATATAGACACACACATCCACACATACACACCCACATACATATACGCAGATACACTAGCATTGGACGAACGTTGGCCTAGTATATAGCTAAAGCCAAAGAGGAAATGTGAGCGAGCGAGCGAGCGAGAGGGAGAGAGAGAGAGAGAGAGAGAGAGAGAGAGAGAGAGAGAGAGAGAGAGAGAAAGTTTGATGGGCGGATATACACGACGTAGGAGTAGTAGTATGGTAGATATGAAGAGCCGGGAGCGAAAGAGGGAGTGGGGGTGGTTAGAGGGTTAGAGGGGTCGGGACGGGGGAGGTCGAAACGCGTGTTTGAGGAGGATCTCTCGAAATCTCCTGGTTACCCACCATTAATCCCGAGGCGAATTGTTGCAGGCACGGAATTGCATGCTCTCTTCTCTGTCCTTCCTCGCTTACTCTATCTCTTCCTCTTTGTCTCTCCTTGTACTTCGTCACGCGCTGTGCACTTTTTAGATGTACTACATCGTGCCGATGTATATATATATATATATATACCTACATATAGCACGTACACGGTACAGACAAAAGTCTTAGGAGTATTTCCTTCTTCGCTCGTTTCGTTCGACAAGATTGTCGGTTGGATTCCTTTTTAGAATCTTAACCCACTCTAGGGTAAGCAATTTTCTATGGGTATTCTCTGTTTTCTGCCCCATTACGTGCATTGGGTAAATGGAATATAGGGATTTTAAAATTGAATTAAAAATTAATAAAATGTTTTCTTCAACGCTGGACTAATTAGTATTTCTTGAAAGGCTTTTGCTTTAGGCTTTATACCATTTAAAATTACTATCGTATTGCAATAACTTAATAGTTACCTATTTTTACTGAAGAAGGATTCGTACAAATATACCTACTTATCAAAATTTTTTACAGTATGATAGTAATTTCTTTCGATTTTTTTTAATATATTGACATATTGAGCGCCATTCTGGATACTGTAAAAAAACCGCGCGCTCAACTTTGAAATTTAAACTATATATTGAATTAATACTTAGTAGTATTACTATTCCTTTTTATATATTCTTTTTATAAAACTGTGAATGATAGTAAACATACATTTTTTAATTTCTGATTGAATATCACCTCCATTGTACATTTGACGTTTTTATTGGAAATAGTCAGACAGACAAGCTTGTCAGATATCATACAGTTTTTGTTATCGTATTTTATTACTTCCTCAGAGAGGAAGTATCGTATATTTTGTGTCAAATCGCAATAATATTTACTCAAAAAATTTCACCTGAATCTTATTGCAAATTTCGAATAAAAAAGCTCTATTAGAGACCATTAGAAATATGAACAAAACCGTACACATATCAATTTCCTTTTACACCGGTACACTCACTAATAAATCATAGATATTGAGGTGATACATTATTAAATCGATCACAAACTATTGGCTATAAAGTATCCGCTGAAAATGTATCTAAAAATTTCGTAATTTGGATAAAGTACAGTAAAACGCATTTCATTCTGCTGAATCAGAAACGACAAATTGGCCAAGCGTTGAATGTGAAGAATAGAATAGGACAAAGAGAGATAGATAAAAACTAGAGCGCTGCAGAGAGAGAGAGACAGAATCACGGACGATGAAAGCTGCACACGCGAAAGTGGAAGAGGCGGCGAGAGGCCGAGAAAAAGATAAAACGATAGCGAACACGTGCGGTATCCCGTCGAAATAAATAAGAGCGGGACAAACAAACTAAAAAGAAGTAGTGAGGAATGCGCCGGTACAAAAGAAGACCTCGTATACGTGTGGATACGTATGTGTGATTAAATGAAAGTTGTGGCGACGTTTAATTAAAAAAAAAAAAAAGAAGAAGAGAATCATAATCCTATTAGATGGGGAGGAGAGTATACGGGAAATCTTGAAAGGATTCGAGGAAAACTAAAGCACTTTTTCTAAAGACGGTCGAACAGAACTACTCGTAACGTCAACTTTCGGTTTTGATCTTATTAACAAAGGTCTCTTCTTTTTTACATGCCAAGTGTTTTTAACCCATTGAGGAATCGGATTACATTTATCGGCAAAGTTCTAGAAACGCCTCGCAATTTCCGTATAACTGCAAGTTCGCGAATCGAATATGTGTAAGTTTTTGCTTATCACATCAAGGTCTATAACTAGTGCGTTATATATCGCGCTGAACTTTTGATCCACATTCACTTGATTCAAATATAAAAATATACTACTTAAAAGCAATAAAGTTTTACAATAAAACTTGTCTAGTTAGAGTGTAATTGTGCTATTGGGTATAGTTACTATAAGAAAAATGTTGAACTAAATTTGATTAATAAGTCATATATAATTATAAATTTATAAATATAATTATAAATTTGATTAATAAGTCGTATAAAAGTATATTGAGAGATGGATTCATTCGCATTTGAGATATTTATTCACATATTAATTTACGGATTTATTAACTATTATTAAATATATAGATACATGATTTTCTCTGTGTAAGTTTAAATCTTTAAGAATGAAGATTACTTAGAGTATCTTGAAAGATTCACTTTTCAGCCGCACAGTCTATGAAAAAATCGTGCCAAAACCTCGTATACCTAATCGTAGGACACAATTCAAAGCAAGCTTTTCCCTTAATCGTCTCCAATTATAATTGAAACCAATAGCGTGCAAAGATTGGCTCATTCAGAATTGAATGTCCGTGAAAGGGGAATCCACAGAAGAATGAGCAGCTCCGAGGAGAAAGTCGCTTATAGAAGGGATAAAGGGAATTAAAGATAGAAAAGGAGAACGACGAGGATGACAGAGAACGATATAAAAGAGGACGCTATAGCATCTCAGTCCTCGCCAATTCCCGAGCCATTAAATTCTCCCCTTGGCGTGTGCCACCTTTTTCTCTCATCCTCTCACTCCCTCTCCTCCCCCTCCCTCACCCTTTTCCCTCCCTCTCTTTCACAATGACAATATCGGAAGGAAGAAAACTTTTACGCAATTATTTGGTAGCGCGAAAAATAGCCTCGCGAAAGAAGCGCTAAGAAAGAATAGGATGCGCCGCATATTCTTGTTTTGTACCATCGAAAGTAATTTTGTTAAGTTTCATTGTCTCTTGTAGTGTTGTGCAAAAAAATAATGTCTTGAAAGTTAATAACTTTTTAAAATATTCTTTGTTATTTGTGGAACAAAGATATATATTTATGAAGAGATATGACACGCTGCAAACCAATATAGTGTATTCAAAATACAATCTTACCGATTAACTGAAGTCACCCTTACATTTAGCCACTAAATTAAGATTTACTTTATACTTCACTATATTATATATTTTGTCATTTCCTCGCTGCATACCGCATTTAACTTCAAAACAAAACAAAAAAAAAACAATAAAAAGACCCTACTGCTAATGATTGAATTGAACGATCGGTAAGTGATTCTGCATCTATACACGAAGTACTCTCCTCCAACACGCAGAAACAGAGGAAACCGTGGCGCGGGTAACACCAAGCAAAAAGGATAAAAGCGAGCTCTATATAATGTTACAAACATCGATAGACTTTGTAGACCGACGCGACGCCGTACATATAGTCAGTCGATAATCGGAAGGCGTGTGAAAGCTCCACAGTATGTTTACCGGTATTATACATGCAGAAAGACGTGAGGGAAAAGAGGGGGGAAAGGGTAGTAGCTGGTGGCATAAAGGGTAGCAGTACAGCGGCTCTTTCAGGCTTTCAATTTTCTCTCTCGCTCTCGCGCGCGCGCGGCACGGACTTTGTGACGAAGAATGTTAATTAATGCCGTAATTAATTTTGTGGCGCCGACCATGTTAATCCCCCAACACCTACCTACCCGCCTTCTCTTCTTCTTCTCTCTCTCTCTCTCTTACTCCTTCTTTCGCTTTAATTCAGCCCGCACTCTAAATGTCTCCGAAGACCAGAGAATTTGTATACGCTTGCGCGCGTGATCATGCGGATGTTGCAAATGGAAAAAAAGCGGGGACTAAATGCAGATTAAATATGGAATTTTCATTTAAGATGGCTAAGATGCTTCGTAGCATTTTTGAGAAGGTACATTTCGTTGCGACTTATTTAAGCTGCCTCAGAAGCATATTCAATTTTAATAATCTCCCGAGAAGCAAGATTTTCATTAATTGAAGTTAGTGTAATGTGTCTTAAATTTTTAGGAAATTAATACAGTACGTCTTATAACTGTAAGTCCAGGTTGACTTAATGCAAAATGACTATGATAATGCAAAGCATCATAATAGAAACTTTTTGAAACTTAAAGAATCAATTTTGCGACGATTAACGTGTTTGAAATAATAAATAAGCCTTTACCGCTAACTAAATAGCAATATATTGTATTTTACCGTGTCTCATAACTATAAGACCACCATTTATTATTGTTTATTTTTCTTTTTTAATGCAATATATATTAATAATTGGATTTGAAACCATATTTTAACCTAAAACCCTTTTTATTCATGCACAATGTCACTCATGATCCATCTTTTAAGCATGATATAGTTCTGTTGGCACTGTAGTAAAATATTGCATCAAATTTTTTTACGGCTTATGGATATATTTAACTAAGTCTGTGCTAATAAAAATTTTTGTACATAAAGATTTAAATAATTTGAATGGAATTTCCTTTTTTTAGAGCGTACTTTTACCGGCATTCTGTTTTACCAACAATGTAATAAATAATAATTCTCTTAGAATAAATACTAAAAAAAATAGTTCTTTATATTGTATAATGAAATAGAATTTTAAAATAATAATAAACTTCATTGCTAGCTATAAGCATTGCACACGTTTCGTAGGTCGCTTTCAGAGTTATTAAAAATAAACAAAATTTGTTAACTCATAGAGATTGAGTCTAGCGCAGTGGCTTCAATGTGGTTTCGAACGATTTTGCTGCGGTCGAGGGATGGCTGATAACTGTTCGTTTGCGTGATTGGAGTCACTTGCCAAAACTGTCGCGCACCGCGTTATTGTTGACTTTTTCTTTGACGAAATCGAAATCCTCTTCAGTGTCAGCGATATATCCCCCGTTTTTGACATACCGCGTCTCTATAGCCAATACCTCCGCACGTACGCTGGCCCTTTGTTAACCAGCGATATATGCAGGTACAATATGCAGGTACACAGTGATATATATGCAAGAGCACATTGTATTGCCTGCCTGAACGCGCGCGTATTTATGGCCTTTCCGCTTCATTCGATTCCAGAAACTTTGGAAACCGATTACAGTTAGTGTCTTTTAATTTATTGTGATTAAAGTGAGTGATTAAAACCCGACCTTCTCATCGATGGTACAGTACTCAGTGCAGTTATTCCAAATTAGTTCAATTATAAATTTATTGTAATTAATAAGACAATAAATAAAAAACTTGAATAAATTTATTTTAAAACTCGCATTTTGTACAGTAAATTAAAGTTAGTTAAAGCAATTATCCTGTACACATTTAATTACCTGTACAATTGAATAATACAGAAGAGCTCTTAATTAATTCGAGTATCGAATGGCGATTTTTGAAACAATAATTATATAATATTGCAGAAAAAGAAAGATAAGCGAGAAGTTTTGATAAATTAAAATTTTAAAATATAAATGAGAAGAAGAAACAGCAGATCCCAGCTGCTGCAACTCTTAATTAAGCGAGCTTTTGCACAATATCAAGTTATTCTGAACAAATCTATTATGAATCCCGCTGAAAGCTCGAGCGCACGTGCCACGATTAATTAAGGATTACGCTGCTTACATAGGGATTTACGAGAGAAAAATTCACGTGCTGTTTTTAAGCTCGGAAACAATGAGAATCTTAGTTTAAATCTAGCCATAATTTTGAATTCATATTGTTTTCATAAGCCAATTTACTAAGGCTTTATTAGAGCTATTCTCAATACAAATAATTTTTAATCTGATAAGTCTAATAAACAGTTTCTAAAACCGTTATTCAAACGCAATCAAACTGATGCCCAAAAAAAAATATTACTAGCAATAAAGGTTTTCCACCAAGTTATTTGATATCAAATTATTAAAAGTTTGCGACTTACTTCTGTTGCTACTTTACGAATAAAACTGCTAAATTATATTCGCTATACAATTACCCAACTACAAGTTAATAACTTGAATCAACAAATCCAAAACTAGAATTATCCCAATTACATGAAATCCTAAAATTGATCAAGGGTACAACTCGATCATAGCAAGAGAGCCGAAACCGAATTCCCGCAAAACCGCAGCGTGGAGAAGCTCTTGGATAAAAAGGGTTGAAAGCATGCAGGGCGGCCTGAGAAGCGAGACAAAAGTTTCTAAATGCCTGGAGGCTCGCGCGCATAGCCTCGAATACAAAACGATAAATCAAGACTATACAGCTGGGAGAGAGAGAATCTTTCAGTTTCTTCTCCTCAACCTCCCTGCAGCAACTATTTCACTCGCGCTGCACAAGAGAGAGAATCCTGTCGATATCCCATACTCCGCAACACGACAAGCTTTGAAAAATCCACCACCCTCTCCCCCAACTGCGCTCCGCCCACGTATACACACTCGCGGTCCAAAGACAAACTGCACACGCTCGGTTGATTCGAAACGACCGCGGCGCGCGCGCGCGAACAAGAAAGTGCATTCAGACTTCTCTCTCTCTCTCTCTCTTTCTCTCTCTCTCTCTCTATACTTCTTCTTCCCTCTTGCGTGGAGCGCGTCAGCGTATAGCACGAGATGTACGGCAACTTTTAATTGCTTTCGATCGGGATATTTCTCTCTCCTTCCATAGTGAGAGAACGAGTGGGTTAGGTATGTAGGAGGGGGAGAGGAAGGTATTAAACGACCTTTCCAACGTGTAACCGAGATACGAGCAAGTTTCGACGACTTCGGATAAACGGAACCGAGCTTCGTTTGCTGCCTCCTCGTTATGTGGGGGTGCTGAAAAATTCACGGATTCCTGCGCCCCCTCTCCTGTCTTTCTCCGCGGTAGGCTTCTGCGATGGGAGCTGGAAGCCGCGCGTTTTCTGGCTGTGCTGGCGTATGTGCGCGGCTGGGTGTGTGTGCTCAGCTGAGTGAAAATGTAAATAAGGTCGCATTTCAGTTGCGTCTCACGTTTCGCAGTAAGTAGAAAAATATGGGGATATGCATTGGAAACTATTTTTTTTTTTTTTTTTTTTTTTCGGTGATTGAACTTGGAGATATTGAAGCTGAAAATACTAGATGACACCTGGGTACGTTGAAAAAACGTAATTGAAGAGTCACTTACATTAGCGCTATACCTCTCTACATCGTGCAGGTCATGACACATATTGCGTCAATTATCATTTAACGATTTTTACACGAATGACTATAAAGTACTTCCAGAATAATTAGAGTTCATGTAAGCAGCGTCAATCTAAATGGTACTAAATAACAAAAATATTTCAGTGTGACAATTGATGGTTTACTTTGCAACAATCATAGATACTTTTTAATTATAAGTAATCGCTACAAGGCTGAATTTTTATTTAAATTCTACTATACCAAACAAGAAATAGCGATGCAATGCCAAAAGCTGATAAAATCTTCCGTCTAAGATGCAAAATTCCCCTAGCTAAGCAAGCAAAGACAGCGCCCTCTGCAAGGTAACTAAAATATTTTCCCACTCCGAAAGAGATGAAGAAGCGCACAGCTCGCCGAGACGTGCTTATACGTACAGGTGGCATAGGCATACAGAGGACGAGACTAGGCGAATCCGCCTCGCCAGATGGCCTGTCGATAAATAAAGCAAACGCGATGAGGTAAGGCGCGCAAGAGAGCGCGGAAAGTGAGGTTAGGGTGCACGTTCCGCGCCGCATAGCAGAGCCTACCCAGTGTATACGTGGTCTTTGGCAGATCGCCGAGGCCCGATAAAATAATCGCTTACGACATGCGGCACGAATTTCTCCCTCCGGCTGGTGAAGAGGAAGAGGAAGGGGGAGTTAGACACGCCAGCGAGGTTAGGGCACGATTTTCCAACCGCTCGAGAGTTTCTCCCTCGCTCCCCCCCCTCCCCCCCTCTCCACACCCATGCCACCTCGCATCGGCTTCCGCAACTTTCTCTTCTCTCTCTCTCACTCTTCCCCCTTCCCGCAGTCCTCATCTGCGGTGTAGCTTCTTTCTTTCTCTCTTTCTCGCGTCTCGTCTCGATTTCATTTCGAAGTCGTCGTCGTCGTCGTCGTCGTCGTCTCTGGGTGCACTCGAGGACGACGAACGAGGAACCGAACGATGCTCTCGAGATGAAAGATTGATGGCCTCCTCTGGCGAGGGAGAGGGCAAAAATGGAGCGTCGACGGCGGAGCTGTGGGGATCGAGCTTGTATACGCGGTGGCCCCGCACTCAAGTGACATTTATGACTCGGTACTTGCTGTTTTTCTTTTATCGAGGATGCTGAGTTTCCATTTTTGGCCGTGTCCTACCTGAGACTCAGTGGAGCGCCTCCTTCATGTACCACTCTTTTTTTCTGTCTCTTTCTCGTCTTCTTCTGCTTGTATACCTCTGTTCTTTGCTGTTAGCGTATTTATTTGCGCCGAGAAGACAACGTCCTAGGCAAAGTTTGCCTTTCGACGACGATACTGATACTGATATTGATAACGGCTTTTGTGAGAATTTTTAAATATTGACAAAGTGTCTCTTGATGCCAAATTTAGAGGAATAAGATGTGTATAAGATAAGAGAGAACTTGAATGGAGCCCCTTGAATAAAATTGAAAAAAAAAACTATAAATAAATGTTGATCCTGTTGTATTGTATAAAAAGGATTTATTGACGAAACTTATCAAAAGTATATACAACATATGTTTCAAAGTATATACTTTTATTTTGAAAATACTACTAATAGAAACCAATGCAGTGCAAAAAAATAAATATAGTATTGTTGTATAATAATATTAGATTTATTAAAATAAAATACTGAAATTAGCACCATATCTGTTGTGTACTAATTGCATCGAAGACAATATTGTTAGTCTGTAAGGCATTACTGTTACATCACCTTATAATGTATTAAAATATATAATATTCTCCAATATCACGTCAAACTCTGCACTTACACTTTCCAAATAGCAATCAACTATTCAGTGAACATGAATTTCCTCACAAAACTTAGCTTTAATATTGACATGTATCGCTTGAATATTTCACATCTTGCTTATCATCGCTTGGATTCTTCGTGACAAATATATCGCTAAACTTTTACAAAATGAATAAAGTGTCCAAACGTTCTCCCTCGTTTATTATTTCACATGCTAGACGTTTCATCCTCCGATAAACAAGATGATAAAAATTTCAAAGGCCGCCCTTCTCCGATCATCGTCTAGCCAATCATAAAGCCACCTCGAATCAATCTCTCACCCCTCCACCCTCTACCCCCAACCGCAACCCTTTTCCACGTCAATAATCCCTCAAACTTCGCGTACAAATCATCATCATCGCCCTTGCCATCTACTCTCTTCCCCCAAAAAATTGGATTCTTCAACTTTTACGAAGGGGTGGATGTAGGCGTCATCGCACACCTTCACCCACACACATACGAGCTTAATCGCTCGTACAGGGGACCGGTCGGTTATGTAACGAAAGATTGATGCGTGAAACAGACGTGTTAGGCGAAAGGGTTGCACGCGTTGTAACTTTGGGGGAGGTGGGCGGGGGGCGGAAAGTGTCAGGCTCGTCGCAGACGAGGAGAAGTTGATCTCCACGTTCATCCCATAGGCGATGGGCATCCGAGCGGACCGGAAACTTGCTCCTCAGGGTATTAACCCCCTTTTGCTCGGGAAGACCCCGAACCCCTTAGGCCTTGTGAAGTGGCTTGAGCTATCTTCTTACTCACGGATTGGGAATTAAGATGCACGTGCTGAGCCTCTTGCTCTGCTTCTCTCTCGCTCTCTCTCCCTTTCTCTACTGCCTGGCTTTCTTTTACGGCTGGAGCCAACGATGCTGCCACGCTTCACCGAGATTCTTCGCCTTTTTTACGACTTTTGGGTAGAAAAATTGTAAATAAAAAAGGGAATGGCATGTCGTCCTACCCGCGACATTTTGAAGCTCTCAGGTGGATCAAGTCCGTAAATTTAGTAGTCAATAGAAATACGTACAGTGAACAATAGCGTTGAAATACAAATTAAAGAACAACCTTTATCGAGGAGTAAAAAGGTTTTACAACTTTATTTATAAATATGGTTAATTTGCAATCGTTCTTTATAACAATCTGTGTATAAAAAAATTACAAGTCTGTAATATCCAGATAATTTCTTTATTTCTTCACACTCAGAAAATATTTAAATTAAAAATTGTATAAAATCTGGGAGCCCAACAATTTAGAAAAGTAAATAACAGTAATAGCAACACCAGATTAACATAGAATAAGTAGAAACAAGTAATGAAAGCAGCAGCACTTTCCGCTACCAAGAGCATGTTCATTGAATTACAAAAGCGTGCCTGAAGGTAGTTGTACCACGGAAATCTCGCTCAAAAATTAATTATGCGGGTATGAGAAATCATGTTGTTGATTTAATTCGAATATGTTGAAATTAACTGACAGATTTGTACGATTACTTAGACTTCTATATACGTGCGTTTACTAAATTTTAAATAATTTTTACTTAACAACACTTAAATAAATTAACTTTATTTATATTTTTACATATTGCATAAAACATTGATATGAAATTAGAAGAAATGAGATTTTAATTGCGTAAATATCAGAAATAGTTTGAAATCTAATTAATTATAATTAGAAAATGTTAAATTCTGTAACCATGCAACAGTTTGTGTGATTCAAATTGAAAAAGAACAAGAAATGCATTTAATTATGTTTGATATAACTAACAATTTAATTATTTTGAAAATCATTCAATAAATTAATAGGAATCTTCCTACTTGCAAGACTTTGTCTAACTTTCTTTTTTGTTAAAAGTAGTAAAATTATTACCACTTCAACCTCTCTAATTTCTGGAATATTGAAATTCAAATTAATGACCAAACTAAACTAATTCCATTTGAATAACGTCAACCGTTATCATCAAATCATTATACATGGATTTTTTAATTGATTATTATTATCGGTTTGGACATGTGGTTCATGAATATTTGATTATTCGGTTATCAGCTGATGACCGATATTATATCTATTACAGCATTCATCTCACATAAAGATCTGGCATTCCAACAAGTTTATTAAAATTAACAATTCTCCACAAAACTAGAACGACACACTTGCAAATCAACAAAACTTTAGCTGTCTAAAACAATTGCAGCCGGAGAAAAATTGATTTCAAAAGAAAGTTCGTTAAAAAAGGAGAGAAAGAGAAAGAGAGAAAGAGAGCAAAGCTAAACGCCTCGTTCTCCAGCCTCGCACGTGGAAAAGGGCTTAAAAAAACAATAAAAGAAATAAACGGCCTGCACTCGGAATCCGAGGGCAGCGAGGAAAAAAGCCGTTAAACAATCGGCGGAAAGCAGAGCTGTAAGGTATTGCTCTCACCTTACAAGCCTGAAAGAGTAGTATGGGGAGGGAGAGGAAAGAGAAAAGAGAAAAAAAAGGAAGGAAAGGAAGAACAAACCACAACCGGCAGTTTACGCCCTTAAGCGGCCGCGAGTGAATTGCAATTGAATTACCGTCGTGGGTGCGTTGTTTTAGAGGTCCCTCAAACATCCCGGCTCTCGGCCACAAAAGAAAGCCCGAACTCCTCTCACTCCCCAGCTCGCGAGAGAGCGCGCGCGCACACAGTTAGATTTTACGGTCACCCACTGGCTCGCTCGCCCGCGGCGATATCTCGTTCGAAAGCCCGGGAATACACGACATTTCCCGCCTCGCGATTTCTACGACATTACTGCTTCTCTCTCTCTCTCTCTCTCTCTCTCTCTTCCCTCCCTCCCTACCTCCCTCTGAAGTTCGGGAATGACAGTTGTTTGGACAGTTTCACGAGCGACGTGTGTGTGTGCGCGTGTGTGTGTGTGTGTGTGGGTGCGCGTGCGTACGAAGGCAACTGGCAACTATACCGCATTCACTTGCAGCGCTTCTCGCACTGGACATTTAAGGGGTTGGCCGAGGCTTTCCTACCGGCCACACACGCACACATATGTCTACCAACGTTCACGCGCGCGCACGACTGTGTGTGTGTGTGTGTGGGTGAGGGCTTGAAATTTTTTTACACCCCTGCCATAAAGCAAACTGCTCTTTTATTCGGGCGATAAAAAAATATAACGAAACTCTCTTAATTTCCATCGCTTTTTTCTGCACCTTGCGCGCTTTATAACACCACGCGTTGCGGCTGCGTCTGACAACGGAAACGTGTTTGTTTCCGCGTCTGTTTATAAGGAGGTATAGGCGACCTTCCAAGCCCTCCGCGATTTTTAGAGCTTTATGAAAAACGACATCTATACTGCCCGGAGATATTGGTCACCGAGTTCCTTCTAGCTTGATTAACAACCTACCTTTGGAGTTGAAAAGTTAATTAAGCCAATTCTTCCTGAATTTTCTATCTGTGACCTAAGTATTAAGCTCGCCAATTATCGCGTTTTCGATTGTACCAGGTGCTTCATCAAATCTTTCCATAACTTTTACCTTCACAGCCTCTGATTAACATCAGAAAAGTACTTAAATCCACGATTGAAAAAATCAGCACTTTAAGGCTGGACAGAAATACATCCGTCGAGATAGAAAGCGAGCTCTAAACAAAATCGCTCACCAAACCCTCGCTGGCGATCCCCTCGTAAGCGTCTCCGCGGTGCGCCACATCCGTTTTCACCCGTTCCGCTCTTAATTACGACACTTGTACATCTTATGCACATAAAGAGAGAGAAAAGGTTATAGAGACCCTACAGGCTGCTGGAAATATATATATATATACATGTAGACTGGCTCTTGAACCTCGAGAAGCATAATAAGTATAACAAGCTTATCTTATCCTGCGTGCATTTCCAATTTCACTTTGGTACCCCTCGTCCCGCGGGGTGGCTTACCCAGAGTGCCGTTTGGCAGTGGCAAGTAAATTTCGTTAAGCAAATATAACGAGGTAAGCCACTTCTTTTGCTTGCTCTCTCTTCCTCTCTCTCCCTCTCTCTTGCGTGCGCTGTCGATCCTCTGCAAGTTTCGCGCACGCGCCGGAAAATTCCTCAATTAATTTTGCAAGATACACGCGGACTTTGAAAGGAGAAGAGCTGCGAAGATGAGGGAGCAAACTCGCGTCTAGTTACACGAGAGAAAGAGAGAGAGAGAGAGGAGAGAATCTTGGCTCTTCGTGAAAAGACGATTTTCCAATTTACTTGCCCCGCATAATTGTAGGTGCTACAAGCTCTCTCTCTCTCTCTCGTCTTCTGCTACTTCTTCATTTCAGACTCTCGCTCTTTTTGACTTCGAATTGGATGTGGCTGTGAGCTATGCTTACTTTGACGTTAATTAGAAAGTAAGGAAGTACAATATGAGGCTGCTTATATTTTCGACTGCAAAGGAGTGTGAGAGCGAAAGCTCCATTGAGTTGGGTAAATTATATCGTTGCTCCCGAGAATCCTGGAGATATATTCAGTGTTTTTTTTCCCTTCTTCTTTTCATCCGCTCCTTTGTATCTAACAATTTAGTGGGATATTAATTATGGAAAGTGATTTTCGAGAAAAATAATATTTGCTTCTGGTGTACAAATTTATTGATTCTTCGACCTCTAGACCATGTAGTTTACTTGCTTGGTGGTATAAAGAATAAATTCAGCTTTATATTTCTGTTCATGAATGGTAAATAGGAGAAATCGCTAATATCATAATATTGCTTTACCTCATACATTCGGTTGTGAAAACTTCTACGCTACGACATTTCCACTCGAAATGTTAAAATTGCATAGAACATATAACAACCTCATTGAACCACAGCAATGAAAAGTAAAAAAGAGCACTGGAAGCGTGTATAGAAACTCACAACAATCGGATGCTGCGAATGCCATAGATAATTTAGCTTCAACGGGAAATCAATGAAACCCATAATAAACCCCGTCGACAACCGTTCAAGCATACTCCACGCAATCATCAACGCGATGAACTTCTGCATTTATTTTTCTCCCTATACAGAGAGAGAACCGAGTAGGATTATAACCTTCCAATTCAAGTGCAACGAATCCGAATTACCGCGCATTAGCGAATAAATGAAAAGCGCGCCAAAGCCGAAAAGCTAATTCATTCCGCGATCTCGAAATAAAAAAAAAAAGAGCATATAGAAGAGAAAATTGCGACTGTGTATCAGTCGAGGGCCTGGAGTTCATTAGATAGCTGCCTCTTGCAAGCCCGGCGGAAATGCAGAATGGCGTTTTCCTTTTTCCCTTCGATCCAGCGCATGCAGCTAAATTTTATAGCGCGCGCTTCAACCGCAGAACGTCCGACACTCCATTAGCTTGCGCTACTCAGTTTTTCACCTTTCAGTTCGGCATTAACGAATTTCCGGGATTTGATACGAGATGTATTCAATTCCCTGCTATGCATTTCCTTTCATTTTCGCGGTTGTTCAGTACAAAGTGCTGATACCAGAAATTCTGCCTTTAGATAGTTTTATCCAATTTGTGGCTCCTAGTTGAACCCCCCCCCCCCCTCCTCAATACTACTGCTATTATTTTATAGTATAATACTTAAGTCTATCAAAAAGTCAAATTTCAAGTAAATATTTGTGCTTTGTCACCACCTTAACTAATTTGACTTGTTATAGATTTTTCAATATTTCAAAAATATTTTTATGGAGATTAAAGAAGGACTCCAATCCTTGTCCCCACCTAAAATTGCGAGGAAGACACACGAAACTTGTACTATCATATAGCATATAAAAATACATCTAATTTGAAACCGTTTAACATCCTTACTTGGTAGAAACTATTTAAAAAAAAGGCTGTAATGATGGTTTCTTATGCTTATGGTATGTAAGTAGAAACAGGCGAGTATAAACAGACCCAATATTCAATCGATTTTTTTTAACTATCCCGTCATATAAGGGACTCAAACTTTCTTTTTTTAATTTTAATATTTATTTATCCTTTAAATGATGATGTAGGCTTTACACGTCATGTCCAAAGATCTCATTTGATTCCCAACTCGATTTTCGATCAATATCAATACTTTTTGTACCAACGACTATAACATGGGATTGATGAAAACTTAAAATTGTTGGTACACGGTAAATGTAAAACAAATATTCGTTCTGTAAAAAAAATAAATGAATGAAATGTTGTGTTATTGTTAAAACTTGGCCTGTTCTGTATTCCAAGTTTCGTCAAACAACTCGTACTGATTTTTTGTGCGCACTTCCTATGGATTATTCCCCAAAAGTAAGCCAAGCAAAAAAATCTCTCGAAAAATTCAAAACCCGTCCTCTGCTAATCCATCGCAAACAATTAGCCGGTATACCCAGCATTCGCCTCCTCATCCTCTTCTCTCTCTCCCTCTCTATGTCTCTATGTCTCGCCATTGTCTCGCCATCCAAAGGCAATTTGCAAACCGTCGTATCATCCGCAAGGGTCTGCCAAGCCGACGCGCGCATTCTCGCAAGCACACTTGCGGGATAAAATCGAATTTCCCCATAGCGAGTAGCAGCAATAGCGGCAGCTAAAAGCCAAACGCGTGCGACAGAGTGAGAGAGAGAGAGAGCGAGAGAGTAAGTGTAAGAGCGAGAGAGGGAGTGAGAGCTTGATAGGGCGCTCGTCGTTATCCTGCGCGATTTGTTCTTCCCGACCACCTGTTGCTCGTGCGCAAGCTCCCCCATGAGAGTCCGCTCTCTCCTCTCTCTCTCTCTCTCTCTCTCTCTCTCTCTCTCTCTCTCTCTCTCTCTCTCTATCTATCTATCTCTCTCTGACTGGCAGTGTGTACGTATGCGAATGAGAGAGAGGGAGATAGAAGGGGTGGACGCAACGATATAATTATAATGGGAAGGCGCTCTTCTCTCTCGCTATTTCTCTTTCTCTCTTGCTCTCGCGCACTTGAGCCTTTATTTCACGAGGACGATGCGGCTCCTTCAACTCGTAAAAGGGCTACCGGTGGAAAAAGGAAAGGGGCGCGCGCGCGAAACCAGACTGCTTACGGCTTTTGAAATTCAAATTTGCCGCGTGCCCAAGTTGTCTCGTGTCCCCTTTCCCCTGCGCATGTACTCGCATTGCAAAATCATCCTGGTCCGGACCCGCCATGTATATATATATACTCTGTTTTCCCGCGTGTCGCCGCTGCTTTTAGTGTCGATGGAGCTTGCTTTTTATGCGACGGGTGCAGGGAGAAAATGAGGGACGTGTTGCTTGAAGTTCTTGAGCCTTTCTCTGTTTGTCTGGATTATGATAATGAAACTGCTGAGCTTAAGGTCTACCGTTTGTTATTTTAGGTTACTATAATATTGCAAACTGTCTAATAGTCTAATAGGTATACTGATTTTATTAATACCAATCGTATATATTATTAAGTACATGACTTAAAATAATTGACTGAAGCACTTACGCCAAAACCTAATAAAGAAACTAAAATATTCCAAGTTACATGTTTCGTATATGTACATATGTGAAAATTGATGCAGGTAGAATATATTTGTAGACATAAAATTAATAGATGCATTCCGAAAATAACCAGATAATAATTGCATGCTCATAGATATACTTCCAGTGATGATAGTATTCTTTTAAATGCTAAATTGACATTCTATATTCGTTGAACCTTATTACAATTATCATTTAATTACATAAATGTTAAACTTGAGTTTACGAAATTCTCAACTGTTAATGGAAAATCACTTCGGACACAAAGTAATCAATCATTGGCTCCCGTCATCCAATGTATGCAGATAACGAGATAATATACGATACGTACTGCACACACATGTAAGGCCAGCCAATGATTGTGTTAGACTTGATAATGCGATATAATGGACTAACATACTGAATTTCTTAATTTCAATGTTCGGTAATTACTCAATGATTTCATTAATTTAATAATTTAATTTATTAATTTTAAGTAATTTCAAAATTGCATTGAAGTATTTCACACCTATATCAATAAATATTATAAGCATATACAAATTTTGAGATTACAAGGTGGTAACTTTACTAAAATGGAATATAATATAATTGTACATTTTTATTACACACAGGAACGAAGAAAAATGTTAATCTGTTGTAATTCTAGCAATCAAATGAAAAAGCCATTATTAATAATTACCTCGGAAAAAGTAATCTAAAAAGTATTCCCCGATATCTCGAGAAAAGCTTGACAATCCTCGGAATCGGAGTGAAACAATTTTAATCGCCCAGTAATCACAAGGGTTCTAGACCAAATAATTGCCGGATGACGGACTGCCACCGCAAACTGTAGAGAGCGAAAAAAAAAGAAATATCCTTGTGCCCTTGACAAGAAAGCTACGAGAGGAAAAAAATCAAGCTTGAACTTATCAAGTGTTGAGAAGCTTCGGCTTAACGAGAAGTCGACCTCTTCGTTTATCTTCTCCTCTCGTTCTCTCTCTCTCTCTCTCTCTCTCTCTCTCTCTCTCTCTCTCTCTTCCTCCTATTTCTCTCTTTTTCGCAAATTCAGAGGAGAGGAAAAAGAAATGAGTATATGACCTGAGGTCAGGTGGTTCTGTCAACGTTTTTAATGGACCGTTCCCCTTCGGCTCAGCACACAGCGTCGACAATTAACGCTGATAAGCAGACGCGCGCGCGCGCGCCAATCTCCGGGACTTCTTCTCCCGGTTCTGTTCTATATTTTCTTGCCTCGCGTCGCTCTTTTATTCCTTACCTCTTGACTTTCCGAGCTGTCGCTGCGGGAATTATTGATGCTCAGTGCATTGGAACCGATTAGCGTACTGCTGCGTTGGGTTGTTTTATTTTCTCTTGTGCCTAGAAGCGTTTTCCAAAAATGTGAAATGCAAATAATTCTTTTTAAATGGGAGTCTTTTTATCTGATTTGTCAAAATTTCTGGAAGAATATAAGCTATTCCCTAAACGACATAAGCAAAATTTTGCATTGGCCTCTTCCGACTCGGGGATACTGATACTATACCTTTGAACCGTTAGTGCCTCAGTTGGGCAGAGATTTTACGTACCATGAAAGGAGCTCGACGATGTGGATATAATACTTACTGCGCGAACTTGCCCGGATCTCATTTGCAATCCTATACTCCTGAATATCACTTTCCCCAGTACTAAATTAATTTTAATACATTCAAATTCAAGCTTTTTAACTTAATACCTATTTCATGATTAAAAAAATGTAGTAAAAAATTTAAAGAGTCGAAACCTTTAAAATATATAAAATAAAAGAAAGAAACTGAATTGTGTTTGGGTTATTGACAATGTTTCGTATAATTGCCGGAACATTCGCTGAAAGAAATGCGTACAACCTAAGTTGCAAATTCTCGACATCCAATCAATAAAACTAATACAGTAAATATTGGCCGCAGTCCTCCCAGTTCGGAAAAAGATATATCGTTTCATTTTCACACATAAATGAATAATCCTTTTCTCGACGGTTAATGACGTACTCGTCGCTGCTCATCTACCGAGTATATAACAGAGAGCGCACACATAACCTCTCCAATCCATCGGCGGCTAATATGAATCGAGAGCACTTCCACGTGTATTTGAATCGAATGCCTGAGCGAAGCCCGTGTACATAAACCGTCCGATCGCTGCTTGGAAATTGAATCGTGTATCGCGGCAATTCCCCCTTTCTCTCTCTCTCTCCCTCTCTCTCACTCTCTCGTAAGGTCAAATGAATGAAGTGAATTATTGAGCTATACCCCATTTCCGCGATCGTTCACCGCCAAGATTGACACGATTGTCGTTCAATGGCTGTGTGTGAGTTTGTTGTCTGTCTGTGTCTATGGGAAAAAATTTTTTAGATAACTTAAAAAGATGATAACTTGCTATGAAGAACATACCTGGATTGCTACAGACTTGTAAAATTACAATCTGTTTTTGAACCGCAGAATGTCGTTACTATTTTTATTTTTCATGCAAATACTCTCTAATAGAAAGACTATAGGAAAGTTAATAAATTAAATGTTATTGATTTTAATGGATACTCAATGATCTGTACTTTAAAATAAATTTGATCGAAAACCATACTAGCTAGTAAAACAAATTTAAAAAAAAAACAGATATCTTCAGAAAAAGGAGACACTAAAATGCATTAAAGTTTTCCTATACGGAGTCTCCATTGCGTTTTTCAATCTTTTCCTTTCAATGCTTTTATCGATTAACTTAAAACTTATTAGGAAACGTTACAAAGAACATAAAGCATAATGAATAAATAAAGTATAAACAAATCAGAAAATTCATAACAATTGGATAAATCTAATATTTTTCGTTTGAAATGTGATTTTAATTAAAACGGATAAGTATTCTATGTTAATTGTTTTAGATTTCAGAATTTGCTGACACGAAAAATGGAATCCAAGATACACTGAACATATTATATCAAATAAAATACGTATTCGCCATATGAATGTAAGTAATAGAGCACTTCTAGTAGTAAGTAAGCTAAGCGTAGCTTAGATTGCCTACTAAATTACTAGCTTGCTTTGCCTACTAAATTCGGAATAATATCAGTTATAACTAAATAAATACTTGAAACAATACAGATCCTAAAACAGGTGTACCTTATCTACAAATTATCTATCATCTGACAAAATTTGAAGTGAATATTTCGATGACACCTTTAAAAAATCATGTTCGTTGAAATATTTACTTAAAATTTTTACAACATGATGCATAACTCAGATGCGCAGTATGTCTGTATTTGGAATTAGAATAATTTAAAGTATTTTTGTTAATTAATACGAATTATTATTAAACTCTGCGTAGTTAATTTTTGTTATTGCAGCAAAACCTGACGTTTTACATGAGCATGTTAAATCCTATAGCCAATCAAAAGAAATAAACGAAATATTCAGCTCAATAAAGTACTTTCTGATAATTCGCGTTATACGCAGTCGCCGGGAGTTTTTACAAATGGAGCACGGAATTATTTAAAACTCACATAGCCGCTCAGTCGGCTCAAAACCAAATTATCGACATCAAACAAATTTTCCGTTCTCAGTTCGGAATATATATGCGATCAATTTGTGCCCACCCGACTTTTAACTGTTTGCTCTTGAAATTGGACAATTTTGCACCAGTTAAACTTGTGATGAATCCGATTTAGTTTTATGAAAGTAACAAATTTTAATTATATTAATTGATGATGCTTACTTATTTTAATATTTTATTTTATAAAATCTCAATAATAATTATAGTATGAAGATGCACAAAATTGTATTGAATTCTGATCAGAATATGCTAAACCTTACGTCATTTATTTAAAATTTCACACAAAAGGCTTTTTTGCAATGGCATAGTTACGTTTAATATGCGGTAATTCAAAACTTCCAACTTGTCTCATGAATTTTGAGTGCATATTTATTTTCAATACGGATGACCCGTAATTGTTTTAATTCGTTAAAACACGGTAAAGGCATGATGAACTAAATTATAAAATACAATTCTCTTTCTTTTTTAAAAAATATGAAAATTATAATAGTTATTTTTCATTCTCTTAGAGGAAACTTTGTAGCGGTAAAAAAATGTAATTTTTATAAATATTAATGAAGCTGACAATCATTTAAAAAACCTACAAGATGTATAAATATATTTTGTATAAACAATACATATAGGAACGATAAATTAATTTGGAGGAAGCTACGAACCAATGAATTAGTAGCGATATTTTTATCTTTAATACTTTTAAATTTTAATTCAAATAATTCTTTTTGATTTTTAATTTAAATTTCGTTTTATTAATTAGCTATTAACTAGTATATTATTTATACGATAATTTACCAAGCAATTTATAATTAATTATAAAATTTACAAGCCTAAAAAAAAATTTAAAAAATTATAAGAATTAGGTATTTATCATTTAACTCTTTATGTATGATTTGATTCAAACCATCTTTATTAATATTATAATGACACAAAATAGTTTTGCCTTAATTATTTTTAATTGATAACGGAAAATAAAAGCCAGCTAATTGCTTTAAATTTGTTTAAAGCGTACTGGGAGTCGTACTCTCTTCATTTCGATTGTCAACTATATAATTCACAAAATTATTATAAAACTATTTTCTTCTAAAATGTGGAAAGAATATTTTCATATACTTTATTTATGTCTTTTATAGCTGAAGACAAATATGATTGTTAATAAACTAACCGCGTGAATAATAAAAGTTATTCAATTAGAAGAATTAGACATTTTCTTTTTTTTTTTTTTTTAGAAAATGATCAAATATTAAAAACAGAAATAAGTATCCATCATTTAAAAAAAATATAGGTTGAATGAAACATTCAAAACAATGCCTCATATTTCACTGAAAAAGGAGAACAACGATGAGTCCCCCGTAGTATTAGTAGTATCCCCAGTAGTTGTTTTATCTTGTATAACCGTTGAATATTACTTGGAACAAAAAAGAAATGCTTATCGCGTAAGTAAAAAAATCTTAAAATAGCGCAAAAAATCCTTCGACGACTTCTCACCTCGGAAGCAATTGAATACCTTATACCACCTCGATCCCAATAAACTCCAAGCTTATAAGCCGGAGTCAATCACTCGTTCACGCTTCCACCAGTCGATTTGCAGAAGAAAAAGGTCAACGTATATAAGTACAGTATAAAGCTATAGGAGAATCGCGGGTCATTGTTTCAAAGCCCAATCAGCTGTATATATCCGCGGCGGCGGTCAGCCTATAAGCGTATAAGCGCGCGGCCACATTACAACATTTTTTTTTATCACTCGCCGCCTCCCCATCGTGCACAGAGTCTACCTGACCGGCAGATCAATGCTGGCCCCGCGAGTGTGTGCAGTTAGAAGTTTCGCTCTCTCTCTCTCTCTCTCTCTCTCTCTCTCTCTCTCTCTCTCTCTCTCTCTCTTTCTCTCTTTCTCTGTCAGTCTGGCGCGGCAGCGGCGGCGCAAAGGTTATGCGGCTCGGCACACAGCCTGAACTTCATGGATTTTTCAGTGCTATCGATTCGTCGACTGTCGAGACACCGACCTGTGTGTGTTATATACCTTCCCACTCTCTCTCTCTCTCTCTCTCT